>OZ010670.1:12918411-12920911 GCA_963932185.1 Troglohyphantes excavatus
GTGGGGCTCGAACCCACGACCCCGAGATTAAGAGTCTCGTGCTCTACCGACTGAGCTAGCCGGGCTGCTTTCAAATCGAATGTGGAATACTGAGATTTGTTTTTAATTATTATTTATTATAAAATACTAGAACTCGCCCAACGTGGGCTCGAACCCACGACCCCGAGATTAAGAGTCTCGTGCTCTACCGACTGAGCTAACCGGGCTGCTTTCAGGTCGAATGTGGAATACTGAGATTTGTTTTTAAATATTATTTATTATAAAATATTAGAACTCGCCCAACGTGGGGCTCGAACCCACGACCCCGAGATTAAGAGTCTCGTGCTCTACCGACTGAGCTAGCCGGGCTGCTTTCAGGTCGAATGTGGAATACTGAGATTTGTTTTTAAATATATTTATTATAAAAAATAAGAACTCGCCCAACGTGGGGCTCGAACCCACGACCCCGAGATTAAGAGTCTCGTGCTCTACCGACTGAGCTAGCCGGGCTGCTTTCAAATCGAATGTGGAATACTGAGATTTGTTTTTAATTATTATTTATTATAAAATATTAGAACTCGCCCAACGTGGGGCTCGAACCCACGACCCCGAGATTAAGAGTCTCGTGCTCTACCGTCTGAGCTAGCCGGGCTCCTTTCAAACCGAATGTGGAATACTGAGATTTGTTTTTAATTATTATTTATTATAAAAAATAAGAACTCGCCCAACGTGGGGCTCGAACCCACGACCCCGAGATTAAGAGTCTCGTGCTCTACCGACTGAGATAGCCGGGCTGCTTTTAAAGCGAATGTGGAATACTGAGATTTGTTTTTAATTATTATTTATTATAAAAAACAATAACTCGCCCAACGTGGGGCTCGAACCCACGACCCCGAGATAGAGAGTCTCGTGCTCTACCGACTGAGCAAGCCGGGCTGCTTTCAAAATGAATGTGGAATACTGAGAATTGTTTTTAATTATTATTTATTATATTTTATAAAAAATAAAAACTCGCCTAATGGGGCTCGAACCCACGACCCGGAGATTAAGAGTCTCGTGCTCTACCGACTGAGCTAGCCGGGCTACTTTCAGATCTAATGTGGAATACTGAGATTTGTTATTAATAATTATTTATTATAAAAAATAAGAACTCGCTCAACGTGGGGCTCGAACCCACAATCCCGAGATTAAGAGTCTCGTGCTCTACCGACTGAGCTAGCCGGGCTGCTTTCAAATCGAATGTGGAATACTGAGATTTGTTTTTAATTATTATTTATTATAAAAAATAAGAGCTCGCCCAACGTGGGGCTCGAACCCACGATCCCGAGATTAAGAGTCTCATGCTCTACCGACTGAGCTAGCCGGGCTGCTTTCAAAACGAATGTGGAATACTGAGAATTGTTTTTAATTATTATTTATTATATTTTATAAAAAATAAAAATTCACCTAATGGGGCTCGAACCCACGACCCCAAATGGGGCTCGAACCCACGACCCGGAGATTAAGAGTCTCGTGCTCTACCGACTGAGCTAGCCTGGCTGCTTTCAAAGCGAATGTGGAATACTGAAATTAGTTTTTAATTATTATTTATTATAAAAAATAAGAACTCGCCCAACGTGGGGCTCGAACCCACGACCCCGAGATTAAGAGTCTCGTGCTCTACCGACTGAGCTAGCCGGGCCGCTTTCAAACCGAATGTGGAATACTGAGATTTGTTTTTAATTATTATTTATTATAAATTATTAGAACTCGCCCAACGTGGGGCTCGAACCCACGACCCCGAGATTAAGAGTCTCGTGCTCTACCGACTGAGCTAGCCGGGCTGCTTTCAGGTCGAATGTGGCATACTGAGATTTGTTTTTAATTATTATTTATTATAAAATATTAGAACTCGCCCAACGTGGGGCTCAAACCCACGACCCCGAGATTAAGAGTCTCGTGCTCTACCGACTGAGCTAGCCGGGCTGCTTTCAGGTCGAATGTGGCATACTGAGATTTGTTTTTAAAAAATATTTATTATAATAAATAAGAACTCGCCCAACGTGGGGCTCGAACCCACGACCCCGAGATTAAGAGTCTCGTGCTCTACCGACTGAGATAGCCGGGCTGCTTTCAAAGCGAATGTGGAATACTGAGATTTGTTTTTAATTATTATTTATTATAAAAAACAATAGCTCGCCCAACGTGGGGCTCGAACCCACGACCCCGAGATAGAGAGTCTCGTGCTCTACCGACTGAGCTAGCCGGGCTGCACTCAAAGCGAATGTGGAATACTGAGATTTGTTTTTAATTATTATTTATTATAAAAAACAATAACTCGCCCAACGTGGGGCTTGAACCCACAATCCCGAGATTAAGAGTTTCGTTCTCTACCGACTGAGCAAGCCGGGCTGCTTTCAAAACGAATGTGGAATACTGAGAATTGTTTTTAATTATTATTTATTATATTTTATAAAAAATAAAAACTCGCCTAATGGGGCTCGAACCCACGACCCGGAGATTAAGAGTCTCGTGCTCTACC
>OZ010670.1:12935911-12955911 GCA_963932185.1 Troglohyphantes excavatus
ATGTGGAATACTGAGATTAGTTGTTAATTATTAGTTATTATAAAAAAATAAGAACTCGCCCAACGTGGGGCTCGAACCCACGACCCCGAGACTAAGGTCTCGTGCTCTACCGACTGAGCTAGCCACGGCAACTTTCGAAGCGAATGTGGAATACTGAGAATTGTTTTTAATTATTATTTATTATATTTATTATATATTATAAAAAATAAGAACTCGCCTAACGGGGCTCGAACCCACGACCCCAAATGGGGCTTGAACCCACGACCCGGAGATTAAGAGTCTCGTGCTCTACCGACTGAGCTAGCCGGCCAGCTTTCAAATCGAATGTGGAATACTGAGATTTGTTTTTAATTATTATTTATTTTAAAAAATAAGAACTCGCCCAACGTGGGGCTCGAACCCACGACCCCGAGATTAAGAGTCTCGTGCTCTACCGACTGAGCTAGCCGGGCTGCTTTCAAATCGAATGTGGAATACTGAGATTTGTTTTTAATTATTATTTATTATAAAAAATAAGAGCTCGCCCAACATGGGGCTCGAACCCACGATCCCGAGATTAAGAGTCTCATGCTCTACCGACTGAGCTAGCCGGGCTGCTTTCAAAACGAATGTGGAATACTGAGAATTGTTTTTAATTATTATTTATTATATTTTATAAAAAATAAAAATTCACCTAATGGGGCTCGAACCCACGACCCCAAATGGGGCTCGAACCCACGACCCGGAGATTAAGAGTCTCGTGCTCTACCGACTGAGCTAGCCTGGCTGCTTTCAAAGCGAATGTGGAATACTGAAATTAGTTTTTAATTATTATTTATTATAAAAAATAAGAACTCGCCCAACGTGGGGCTCGAACCCACGACCCCGAGATTAAGAGTCTCGTGCTCTACCGACTGAGCTAGCCGGGCTGCTTTAAAATCGAATGTGGAATACTGAGATTTGTTTTTAATTATTATTTATTATAAAATATTAGAACTCGCCCAACGTGGGGCTCAAACCCACGACCCCGAGATTAAGAGTCTCGTGCTCTACCGACTGAGCTAGCCGGGCTGCTTTCAGGTCGAATGTGGCATACTGAGATTTGTTTTTAAAAAATATTTATTATAAAAAATAGGAACTCGCCCAACGTGGGGCTCGAACCCACGACCCCGAGATTAAGAGTCTCGTGCTCTACCGACTGAGCTAGCCGGGCTGCTTTCAAAGCGAATGTGGAATACTGAGATTTGTTTTTAATTATTATTTATTATAATAAATAAGAACTCGCCCAACGTGGGGCTCGAACCCACGACCCCGAGATTAAGAGTCTCGTGCTCTACCGACTGAGATAGCCGGGCTGCTTTCAAAGCGAATGTGGAATACTGAGATTTGTTTTTAATTATTATTTATTATAAAAAACAACAACTCGCCCAACGTGGGGCTCGAACCCACGACCCCGAGATAGAGAGTCTCGTGCTCTACCGACTGAGCTAGCCGGGCTGCTCTCAAAACGAATGTGGAATACTGAGATTTGTTTTTAATTATTATTTATTATAAAAAACAATAACTCGCCCAACGTGGGGCTTGAACCCACAATCCCGAGATTAAGAGTTTCGTTCTCTACCGACTGAGCAAGCCGGGCTGCTTTCAAAACGAATGTGGAATACTGAGAATTGTTTTTAATTATTATTTATTATATTTTATAAAAAATAAAAACTCGCCTAATGGGGCTCGAACCCACGACCCGGAGATTAAGAGTCTCGTGCTCTACCGACTGAGCTAGCCTGGTTGCTTTCAAAGCGAATGTGGAATACTGAGATTAGTTTTTAATTATTATTTATTATAAAAAATAAGAACTCGCCAAACGTGGGGCTCGAACCCACGACCCCGAGATTAAGAGTCTCGTGCTCTACCGACTGAGCTAGCCGGGCTGCTTTCAGATCTAATGTGGAATACTGAGATTTGTTATTAATAATTATTTATTATAAAAAATAAGAACTCGCTCAACGTGGGGCTCGAACCCACAATCCCGAGATTAAGAGTCTCGTGCTCTACCGACTGAGCTAGCCGGGCTGCTTTCAAATCGAATGTGGAATACTGAGATTTGTTTTTAATTATTATTTATTATAAAAAATAAGAGCTCGCCCAACGTGGGGCTCGAACCCACGATCCCGAGATTAAGAGTCTCATGCTCTACCGACTGAGCTAGCCGGGCTGCTTTCAAAACGAATGTGGAATACTGAGAATTGTTTTTAATTATTATTTATTATATTTTATAAAAAATAAAAATTCACCTAATGGGGCTCGAACCCACGACCCCAAATGGGGCTCGAACCCACGACCCGGAGATTAAGAGTCTCGTGCTCTACCGACTGAGCTAGCCTGGCTGCTTTCAAAGCGAATGTGGAATACTGAAATTAGTTTTTAATTATTATTTATTATAAAAAATAAGAACTCGCCCAACGTGGGGCTCGAACCCACGACCCCGAGATTAAGAGTCTCGTGCTCTACCGACTGAGCTAGCCGGGCCGCTTTCAAACCGAATGTGGAATACTGAGATTTGTTTTTAATTATTATTTATTATAAATTATTAGAACTCGCCCAACGTGGGGCTCGAACCCACGACCCCGAGATTAAGAGTCTCGTGCTCTACCGACTGAGCTAGCCGGGCTGCTTTCAAATCGAATGTGGAATACTGAGATTTGTTTTTAATTATTATTTATTATAAAAAATAAGAACTCGCCCAACGTGGGGCTCGAACCCACGACCCCGAGATTAAGAGTCTCCTGCTCTACCGACTGAGCTAGCCGGGCCGCTTACAAAGCGAATGTGGAATACTGAGATTTGTTTTTAATTATTATTTATTATAAAAAATAAGAACTCGCCCAACGTGGGGCTCGAACCCACGACCCCGAGATTAAGAGTCTCGTGCTCTACCGACTGAGCTAGCCGGGCTGCTTTCAAATCGAATGTGGAATACTGAGATTTGTTTTTAATTATTATTTATTATAAAAAATAAGAACTCGCCCAACGTGGGGCTCGAACCCACGACCCCGAGATTAAGAGTCTCCTGCTCTACCGACTGAGCTAGCCGGGCTGCTTTCAAATCGAATGTGGAATACTGAGATTTGTTTTTAATTATTATTTATTATAAAAAACAAGAACTCGCCCAACGTGGGGCTCGAACCCACGACCCCGAGATTAAGAGTCTCCTGCTCTACCGACTGAGCTAGCCGGGCCGCTTTCAAACCGAATGTGGAATACTGAGATTTGTTTTTAATTATTATTTATTATAAATTATAAAAAATAAGAACTCGCCTAATGGGGCTCGAACCCACGACCCCAAATGGGGCTCGAACCCACGACCCGGAGATTAAAAGTCTCGTGCTCTACCGACTGAGCTAGCCTGGCTGTTTTCGAAGCGAATGTGGAATACTGAGATTAGTTTTTAATTATTATTTATTATAAAAAATAAGAACTCGCCCAACGTGGGGCTCGAACCCACGACCCCGAGATTAAGAGTCTCGTGCTCGACCGACTGAGCTAGCCGGGCTGCTTTCTAAGCGAATGTGGAATACTGAGATTAGTTGTTAATTATTAGTTATTATAAAAAATAAGAACTCGCCCAACGTGGGGCTCGAACCCACGACCCCGAGATTAAGAGTCTCGTGCTCTACCGACTGAGCTAGCCGGGCTACTTTCAAAGCGAATGTGGAATACTGAGAATTGTTTTTAATTATTATTTATTATATTTATTATATATTATAAAAAATAAGAACTCGCCCAACGGGGCTCGAACCCACGACCCCAAATGGGGCTTGAACCCACGACCCGGAGATTAAGAGTCTCGTGCTCTACCGACTGAGCTAGCCGGCCAGCTTTCAAATCGAATGTGGAATACTGAGATTTGTTTTTAATTATTATTTATTATAAAAAATAAGAACTCGTCCAACGTGGGGCTCGAACCCACGATCCCGAGATTAAAAGTCTCGTGCTCTACCGACTGAGCTAGCCGGGCCGCTTTCAAACCGAATGTGGAATACTGAGATTTGTTTTTAATTATTATTTATTATAAAAAATAAGAACTCGCTCAACGTGGGGCTCGAACCCACGATCCCGAGATTAAAAGTCTCGTGCTCTACCGACTGAGCTAGCCGGGCCGCTTTCAAACCGAATGTGGAATACTGAGATTTGTTTTTAATTATTATTTATTATAAATTATTAGAACTCGCCCAACGTGGGGCTCGAACCCACGACCCCGAGATTAAGAGTCTCGTGCTCTACCGACTGAGCTAGCCGGGCTGCTTTCAAATCGAATGTGGAATACTGAGATTTGTTTTTAATTATTATTTATTATAAAATATTAGAACTCGCCCAACGTGGGGCTCAAACCCACGACCCCGAGATTAAGAGTCTCGTGCTCTACCGACTGAGCTAGCCGGTCTGCTTTCAGGTCGAATGTGGAATACTGAGATTTGTTTTTAAAAAATATTTATTATAAAAAATAGGAACTCGTCCAACGTGGGGCTCGAACCCACGACCCCGAGATTAAGAGTCTCGTGCTCTACCGACTGAGCTAGCCGGGCTGCTTTCAAAGCGAATGTGGAATACTGAGATTTGTTTTTAATTATTATTTATTATAAAAAATAAGAACTCGCACAACGTGGGGCTCGAACCCACGACCCCGAGATTAAGAGTCTCGTGCTCTACCGACTGAGCTAGCCGGGCCGCTTTCAAACCGAATGTGGAATACTGAGATTTGTTTTTAATTATTATTTATTATAAATTATTAGAACTCGCCCAACGTGGGGCTCGAACCCACGACCCCGAGATTAAGAGTCTCGTGCTCTACCGACTGAGCTAGCCGGGCTGCTTTCAAATCGAATGTGGAATACTGAGATTTGTTTTTAATTATTATTTATTATAAAAAATAAGAACTCGCTCAACGTGGGGCTCGAACCCACGATCCCGAGATTAAAAGTCTCGTGCTCTACCGACTGAGCTAGCCGGGCCGCTTTCAAACCGAATGTGGAATACTGAGATTTGTTTTTAATTATTATTTATTATAAATTATTAGAACTCGCCCAACGTGGGGCTCGAACCCACGACCCCGAGATTAAGAGTCTCGTGCTCTACCGACTGAGCTAGCCGGTCTGCTTTCAGGTCGAATGTGGAATACTGAGATTTGTTTTTAAAAAATATTTATTATAAAAAATAGGAACTCGCCCAACGTGGGGCTCGAACCCACGACCCCGAGATTAAGAGTCTCGTGCTCTACCGACTGAGCTAGCCGGGCTGCTTTCAAAGCGAATGTGGAATACTGAGATTTGTTTTTAATTATTATTTATTATAAAAAATAAGAACTCGCACAACGTGGGGCTCGAACCCACGACCCCGAGATTAAGAGTCTCGTGCTCTACCGACTGAGCTAGCCGGGCCGCTTTCAAACCGAATGTGGAATACTGAGATTTGTTTTTAATTATTATTTATTATAAATTATTAGAACTCGCCCAACGTGGGGCTCGAACCCACGACCCCGAGATTAAGAGTCTCGTGCTCTACCGACTGAGCTAGCCGGGCTGCTTTCAAATCGAATGTGGAATACTGAGATTTGTTTTTAATTATTATTTATTATAAAATATTAGAACTCGCCCAACGTGGGGCTCAAACCCACGACCCCGAGATTAAGAGTCTCGTGCTCTACCGACTGAGCTAGCCGGTCTGCTTTCAGGTCGAATGTGGAATACTGAGATTTGTTTTTAAAAAATATTTATTATAAAAAATAGGAACTCGCCCAACGTGGGGCTCGAACCCACGACCCCGAGATTAAGAGTCTCGTGCTCTACCGACTGAGCTAGCCGGGCTGCTTTCAAAGCGAATGTGGAATACTGAGATTTGTTTTTAATTATTATTTATTATAATAAATAAGAACTCGCCCAACGTGGGGCTCGAACCCACGACCCCGAGATTAAGAGTCTCGTGCTCTACCGACTGAGATAGCCGGGCTGCTTTCAAAGCGAATGTGGAATACTGAGATTTGTTTTTAATTATTATTTATTATAAAAAAAACAATAACTCGCCCAACGTGGGGCTCGAACCCACGACCCCGAGATAGAGAGTCTCGTGCTCTACCGACTGAGCTAGCCGGGCTGCTCTCAAAGCGAATGTGGAATACTGAGATTTGTTTTTAATTATTATTTATTATAAAAAACAATAACTCGCCCAACGTGGGGCTTGAACCCACAATCCCGAGATTAAGAGTTTCGTTCTCTACCGACTGAGCTAGCCGGGCTGCTTTCAAAACGAATGTGGAATACTGAGATTTGTTTTTAATTATTATTTATTATAAAAAATAAGAACTCGCCCAACGTGGGGCTCGAACCCACTACCCCGAGATTAAGAGTCTCGTGCTCTACCGACTGAGCTAGCCGGGCTGTTTTCAAATTGAATGTGGAATACTGAGATATGTTTTTAATTATTATTTATTATAAAAAATTAGAACTCGCCCAACGTGGGGTTCGAACCCACGACCCCGAGACTAAGAGTCTCGTGCTCTACCGACTGAGCTAGCCGGTCTGCTTTCAAATCGAATGTGGAATACTGAGATTTGTTTTTAATTATTATTTATTATAAAAAATAAGAACTCGCCCAACGTGGGACTCGAACCCACGATCCCGAGATTAAGAGTTTCGTGCTCTACCGACTGAGCTAGCCTAACTGCTTTCAAATCGAATGTGGAATACTGAGATTTGTTTTTAATTATTATTTATTATAAAAAATAAGAACTCGCCCAACGTGGGGCTCGAACCCACGACCCCGAGATTAAGAGTCTCGTGCTCTACCGACTGAGCTAGCCGGGCTGCTTTCAGATCTAATGTGGAATACTGAGAATTGTTTTTAATTATTATTTATTATATATTATAAAAAATAAGAACTCGCCTAATGGGGCTCGAACCCACGACCCCAAATGGGGTTCGAACCCACGACCCGGAGATTAAGAGTCTCGTGCTCTACCGACTGAGCTAGCCTGGCTGCTTTCTAAGCGAATGTGGAATACTGAGATTAGTTGTTAATTATTAGTTATTATAAAAAAATAAGAACTCGCCCAACGTGGGGCTCGAACCCACGACCCCGAGACTAAGGTCTCGTGCTCTACCGACTGAGCTAGCCACGGCAACTTTCAAAGCGAATGTGGAATACTGAGAATTGTTTTTAATTATTATTTATTATATTTATTATATATTATAAAAAATAAGAACTCGCCTAACGGGGCTCGAACCCACGACCCCAAATGGGGCTTGAACCCACGACCCGGAGATTAAGAGTCTCGTGCTCTACCGACTGAGCTAGCCGGCCAGCTTTCAAATCGAATGTGGAATACTGAGATTTGTTTTTAATTATTATTTATTTTAAAAAATAAGAACTCGCCCAACGTGGGGCTCGAACCCACGACCCCGAGATTAAGAGTCTCGTGCTCTACCGACTGAGCTAGCCGGGCTGCTTTCAAATCGAATGTGGAATACTGAGATTTGTTTTTAATTATTATTTATTATAAAAAATAAGAGCTCGCCCAACGTGGGGCTCGAACCCACGATCCCGAGATTAAGAGTCTCATGCTCTACCGACTGAGCTAGCCGGGCTGCTTTCAAAACGAATGTGGAATACTGAGAATTGTTTTTAATTATTATTTATTATATTTTATAAAAAATAAAAATTCACCTAATGGGGCTCGAACCCACGACCCCAAATGGGGCTCGAACCCACGACCCGGAGATTAAGAGTCTCGTGCTCTACCGACTGAGCTAGCCTGGCTGCTTTCAAAGCGAATGTGGAATACTGAAATTAGTTTTTAATTATTATTTATTATAAAAAATAAGAACTCGCCCAACGTGGGGCTCGAACCCACGACCCCGAGATTAAGAGTCTCGTGCTCTACCGACTGAGCTAGCCGGGCTGCTTTAAAATCTAATGTGGAATACTGAGATTTGTTTTTAATTATTATTTATTATAAAATATTAGAACTCGCCCAACGTGGGGCTCAAACCCACGACCCCGAGATTAAGAGTCTCGTGCTCTACCGACTGAGCTAGCCGGGCTGCTTTCAGGTCGAATGTGGCATACTGAGATTTGTTTTTAAAAAATATTTATTATAAAAAATAGGAACTCGCCCAACGTGGGGCTCGAACCCACGACCCCGAGATTAAGAGTCTCGTGCTCTACCGACTGAGCTAGCCGGGCTGCTTTCAAAGCGAATGTGGAATACTGAGATTTGTTTTTAATTATTATTTATTATAATAAATAAGAACTCGCCCAACGTGGGGCTCGAACCCACGACCCCGAGATTAAGAGTCTCGTGCTCTACCGACTGAGATAGCCGGGCTGCTTTCAAAGCGAATGTGGAATACTGAGATTTGTTTTTAATTATTATTTATTATAAAAAACAATAACTCGCCCAACGTGGGGCTCGAACCCACGACCCCGAGATAGAGAGTCTCGTGCTCTACCGACTGAGCTAGCCGGGCTGCTCTCAAAGCGAATGTGGAATACTGAGATTTGTTTTTAATTATTATTTATTATAAAAAACAATAACTCGCCCAACGTGGGGCTTGAACCCACAATCCCGAGATTAAGAGTTTCGTTCTCTACCGACTGAGCAAGCCGGGCTGCTTTCAAAATGAATGTGGAATACTGAGAATTGTTTTTAATTATTATTTATTATATTTTATAAAAAATAAAAACTCGCCTAATGGGGCTCGAACCCACGACCCGGAGATTAAGAGTCTCGTGCTCTACCGACTGAGCTAGCCTGGTTGCTTTCAAAGCGAATGTGGAATACTGAGATTAGTTTTTAATTATTATTTATTATAAAAAATAAGAACTCGCCAAACGTGGGGCTCGAACCCACGACCCCGAGATTAAGAGTCTCGTGCTCTACCGACTGAGCTAGCCGGGCTGCTTTCAGATCTAATGTGGAATACTGAGATTTGTTATTAATAATTATTTATTATAAAAAATAAGAACTCGCTCAACGTGGGGCTCGAACCCACAATCCCGAGATTAAGAGTCTCGTGCTCTACCGACTGAGCTAGCCGGGCTGCTTTCAAATCGAATGTGGAATACTGAGATTTGTTTTTAATTATTATTTATTATAAAAAATAAGAGCTCGCCCAACGTGGGGCTCGAACCCACGATCCCGAGATTAAGAGTCTCATGCTCTACCGACTGAGCTAGCCGGGCTGCTTTCAAAACGAATGTGGAATACTGAGAATTGTTTTTAATTATTATTTATTATATTTTATAAAAAATAAAAATTCACCTAATGGGGCTCGAACCCACGACCCCAAATGGGGCTCGAACCCACGACCCGGAGATTAAGAGTCTCGTGCTCTACCGACTGAGCTAGCCTGGCTGCTTTCAAAGCGAATGTGGAATACTGAAATTAGTTTTTAATTATTATTTATTATAAAAAATAAGAACTCGCCCAACGTGGGGCTCGAACCCACGACCCCGAGATTAAGAGTCTCGTGCTCTACCGACTGAGCTAGCCGGGCCGCTTTCAAACCGAATGTGGAATACTGAGATTTGTTTTTAATTATTATTTATTATAAATTATTAGAACTCGCCCAACGTGGGGCTCGAACCCACGACCCCGAGATTAAGAGTCTCGTGCTCTACCGACTGAGCTAGCCGGGCTGCTTTCAAATCGAATGTGGAATACTGAGATTTGTTTTTAATTATTATTTATTATAAAAAATAAGAACTCGCCCAACGTGGGGCTCGAACCCACGACCCCGAGATTAAGAGTCTCCTGCTCTACCGACTGAGCTAGCCGGGCCGCTTACAAAGCGAATGTGGAATACTGAGATTTGTTTTTAATTATTATTTATTATAAAAAATAAGAACTCGCCCAACGTGGGGCTCGAACCCACGACCCCGAGATTAAGAGTCTCGTGCTCTACCGACTGAGCTAGCCGGGCTGCTTTCAAATCGAATGTGGAATACTGAGATTTGTTTTTAATTATTATTTATTATAAAAAATAAGAACTCGCCCAACGTGGGGCTCGAACCCACGACCCCGAGATTAAGAGTCTCCTGCTCTACCGACTGAGCTAGCCGGGCTGCTTTCAAATCGAATGTGGAATACTGAGATTTGTTTTTAATTATTATTTATTATAAAAAACAAGAACTCGCCCAACGTGGGGCTCGAACCCACGACCCCGAGATTAAGAGTCTCCTGCTCTACCGACTGAGCTAGCCGGGCCGCTTTCAAACCGAATGTGGAATACTGAGATTTGTTTTTAATTATTATTTATTATAAATTATTAGAACTCGCCCAACGTGGGGCTCGAACCCACGACACCGAGATTAAGAGTCTCGTGCTCTACCGACTGAGCTAGCCGGGCTGCTTTCAGGTCGAATGTGGAATACTGAGATTTGTTTTTAAAAAATATTTATTATAAAAAATAGGAACTCGCCCAACGTGGGGCTCGAACCCACGACCCCGAGATTAAGAGTCTCGTGCTCTACCGACTGAGCTAGCCGGGCTGCTTTCAAAGCGAATGTGGAATACTGAGATTTGTTTTTAATTATTATTTATTATAAAAAATAAGAACTCGCCCAACGTGGGGCTCGAACCCACGACACCGAGATTAAGAGTCTCGTGCTCTACCGACTGAGCTAGCCGGGCTGCTTTCAGGTCGAATGTGGAATACTGAGATTTGTTTTTAATTATTATTTATTATAAAATATTAGAACTCGCCCAACGTGGGGCTCGAACCCACGACACCGAGATTAAGAGTCTCGTGCTCTACCGACTGAGCTAGCCGGGCTGCTTTCAGGTCGAATGTGGAATACTGAGATTTGTTTTTAATTATTATTTATTATAAAATATTAGAACTCGCCCAACGTGGGGCTCAAACCCACGACCCCGAGATTAAGAGTCTCGTGCTCTACCGACTGAGCTAGCCGGGCTGCTTTCAGGTCGAATGTGGAATACTGAGATTTGTTTTTAAAAAATATTTATTATAAAAAATAGGAACTCGCCCAACGTGGGGCTCGAACCCACGACCCCGAGATTAAGAGTCTCGTGCTCTACCGACTGAGCTAGCCGGGCTGCTTTCAAAGCGAATGTGGAATACTGAGATTTGTTTTTAATTATTATTTATTATAATAAATAAGAACTCGCCCAACGTGGGGCTCGAACCCACGACCCCGAGATTAAGAGTCTCGTGCTCTACCGACTGAGATAGCCGGGCTGCTTTCAAAGCGAATGTGGAATACTGAGATTTGTTTTTAATTATTATTTATTATAAAAAACAATAACTCGCCCAACGTGGGGCTTGAACCCACAATCCCGAGATTAAGAGTTTCGTTCTCTACCGACTGAGCTAGCCGGGCTGCTTTCAAAACGAATGTGGAATACTGAGATTTGTTTTTAATTATTATTTATTATAAAAAATAAGAACTCGCCCAACGTGGGGCTCGAACCCACCACCCCGAGATTAAGAGTCTCGTGCTCTACCGACTGAGCTAGCCGGGCTGTTTTCAAATCGAATGTGGAATACTGAGATATGTTTTTAATTATTATTTATTATAAAAAATTAGAACTCGCCCAACGTGGGGTTCGAACCCACGACCCCGAGACTAAGAGTCTCGTGCTCTACCGACTGAGCTAGCCGGTCTGCTTTCAAATCGAATGTGGAATACTGAGATTTGTTTTTAATTATTATTTATTATAAAAAATAAGAACTCGCCCAACGTGGGACTCGAACCCACGATCCCGAGATTAAGAGTTTCGTGCTCTACCGACTGAGCTAGCCTAACTGCTTTCAAATCGAATGTGGAATACTGAGATTTGTTTTTAATTATTATTTATTATAAAAAATAAGAACTCGCCCAACGTGGGGCTCGAACCCACGACCCCGAGATTAAGAGTCTCGTGCTCTACCGACTGAGCTAGCCGGGCTGCTTTCAGATCTAATGTGGAATACTGAGAATTGTTTTTAATTATTATTTATTATATATTATAAAAAATAAGAACTCGCCTAATGGGGCTCGAACCCACGACCCCAAATGGGGTTCGAACCCACGACCCGGAGATTAAGAGTCTCGTGCTCTACCGACTGAGCTAGCCTGGCTGCTTTCTAAGCGAATGTGGAATACTGAGATTAGTTGTTAATTATTAGTTATTATAAAAAAATAAGAACTCGCCCAACGTGGGGCTCGAACCCACGACCCCGAGACTAAGGTCTCGTGCTCTACCGACTGAGCTAGCCACGGCAACTTTCAAAGCGAATGTGGAATACTGAGAATTGTTTTTAATTATTATTTATTATATTTATTATATATTATAAAAAATAAGAACTCGCCTAACGGGGCTCGAACCCACGACCCCAAATGGGGCTTGAACCCACGACCCGGAGATTAAGAGTCTCGTGCTCTACCGACTGAGCTAGCCGGCCAGCTTTCAAATCGAATGTGGAATACTGAGATTTGTTTTTAATTATTATTTATTTTAAAAAATAAGAACTCGCCCAACGTGGGGCTCGAACCCACGACCCCGAGATTAAGAGTCTCGTGCTCTACCGACTGAGCTAGCCGGGCTGCTTTCAAATCGAATGTGGAATACTGAGATTTGTTTTTAATTATTATTTATTATAAAAAATAAGAGCTCGCCCAACGTGGGGCTCGAACCCACGATCCCGAGATTAAGAGTCTCATGCTCTACCGACTGAGCTAGCCGGGCTGCTTTCAAAACGAATGTGGAATACTGAGAATTGTTTTTAATTATTATTTATTATATTTTATAAAAAATAAAAATTCACCTAATGGGGCTCGAACCCACGACCCCAAATGGGGCTCGAACCCACGACCCGGAGATTAAGAGTCTCGTGCTCTACCGACTGAGCTAGCCTGGCTGCTTTCAAAGCGAATGTGGAATACTGAAATTAGTTTTTAATTATTATTTATTATAAAAAATAAGAACTCGCCCAACGTGGGGCTCGAACCCACGACCCCGAGATTAAGAGTCTCGTGCTCTACCGACTGAGCTAGCCGGGCTGCTTTAAAATCGAATGTGGAATACTGAGATTTGTTTTTAATTATTATTTATTATAAAATATTAGAACTCGCCCAACGTGGGGCTCAAACCCACGACCCCGAGATTAAGAGTCTCGTGCTCTACCGACTGAGCTAGCCGGGCTGCTTTCAGGTCGAATGTGGCATACTGAGATTTGTTTTTAAAAAATATTTATTATAAAAAATAGGAACTCGCCCAACGTGGGGCTCGAACCCACGACCCCGAGATTAAGAGTCTCGTGCTCTACCGACTGAGCTAGCCGGGCTGCTTTCAAAGCGAATGTGGAATACTGAGATTTGTTTTTAATTATTATTTATTATAATAAATAAGAACGCGCCCAACGTGGGGCTCGAACCCACGACCCCGAGATTAAGAGTCTCGTGCTCTACCGACTGAGATAGCCGGGCTGCTTTCAAAGCGAATGTGGAATACTGAGATTTGTTTTTAATTATTATTTATTATAAAAAACAATAACTCGCCCAACGTGGGGCTCGAACCCACGACCCCGAGATAGAGAGTCTCGTGCTCTACCGACTGAGCTAGCCGGGCTGCTCTCAAAGCGAATGTGGAATACTGAGATTTGTTTTTAATTATTATTTATTATAAAAAACAATAACTCGCCCAACGTGGGGCTTGAACCCACAATCCCGAGATTAAGAGTTTCGTTCTCTACCGACTGAGCAAGCCGGGCTGCTTTCAAAACGAATGTGGAATACTGAGAATTGTTTTTAATTATTATTTATTATATTTTATAAAAAATAAAAACTCGCCTAATGGGGCTCGAACCCACGACCCGGAGATTAAGAGTCTCGTGCTCTACCGACTGAGCTAGCCTGGTTGCTTTCAAAGCGAATGTGGAATACTGAGATTAGTTTTTAATTATTATTTATTATAAAAAATAAGAACTCGCCAAACGTGGGGCTCGAACCCACGACCCCGAGATTAAGAGTCTCGTGCTCTACCGACTGAGCTAGCCGGGCTGCTTTCAGATCTAATGTGGAATACTGAGATTTGTTATTAATAATTATTTATTATAAAAAATAAGAACTCGCTCAACGTGGGGCTCGAACCCACAATCCTGAGATTAAGAGTCTCGTGCTCTACCGACTGAGCTAGCCGGGCTGCTTTCAAATCGAATGTGGAATACTGAGATTTGTTTTTAATTATTATTTATTATAAAAAATAAGAGCTCGCCCAACGTGGGGCTCGAACCCACGATCCCGAGATTAAGAGTCTCATGCTCTACCGACTGAGCTAGCCGGGCTGCTTTCAAAACGAATGTGGAATACTGAGAATTGTTTTTAATTATTATTTATTATATTTTATAAAAAATAAAAATTCACCTAATGGGGCTCGAACCCACGACCCCAAATGGGGCTCGAACCCACGACCCGGAGATTAAGAGTCTCGTGCTCTACCGACTGAGCTAGCCTGGCTGCTTTCAAAGCGAATGTGGAATACTGAAATTAGTTTTTAATTATTATTTATTATAAAAAATAAGAACTCGCCCAACGTGGGGCTCGAACCCACGACCCCGAGATTAAGAGTCTCGTGCTCTACCGACTGAGCTAGCCGGGCCGCTTTCAAACCGAATGTGGAATACTGAGATTTGTTTTTAATTATTATTTATTATAAATTATTAGAACTCGCCCAACGTGGGGCTCGAACCCACGACCCCGAGATTAAGAGTCTCGTGCTCTACCGACTGAGCTAGCCGGGCTGCTTTCAAATCGAATGTGGAATACTGAGATTTGTTTTTAATTATTATTTATTATAAAAAATAAGAACTCGCCCAACGTGGGGCTCGAACCCACGACCCCGAGATTAAGAGTCTCCTGCTCTACCGACTGAGCTAGCCGGGCCGCTTACAAAGCGAATGTGGAATACTGAGATTTGTTTTTAATTATTATTTATTATAAAAAATAGGAACTCGCCCAACGTGGGGCTCGAACCCACGACCCCGAGATTAAGAGTCTCGTGCTCTACCGACTGAGCTAGCCGGGCTGCTTTCAAAGCGAATGTGGAATACTGAGATTTGTTTTTAATTATTATTTATTATAATAAATAAGAACTCGCCCAACGTGGGGCTCGAACCCACGACCCCGAGATTAAGAGTCTCGTGCTCTACCGACTGAGATAGCCGGGCTGCTTTCAAAGCGAATGTGGAATACTGAGATTTGTTTTTAATTATTATTTATTATAAAAAACAATAACTCGCCCAACGTGGGGCTCGAACCCACGACCCCGAGATAGAGAGTCTCGTGCTCTACCGACTGAGCTAGCCGGGCTGCTCTCAAAGCGAATGTGGAATACTGAGATTTGTTTTTAATTATTATTTATTATAAAAAACAATAACTCGCCCAACGTGGGGCTTGAACCCACAATCCCGAGATTAAGAGTTTCGTTCTCTACCGACTGAGCAAGCCGGGCTGCTTTCAAAATGAATGTGGAATACTGAGAATTGTTTTTAATTATTATTTATTATATTTTATAAAAAATAAAAACTCGCCTAATGGGGCTCGAACCCACGACCCGGAGATTAAGAGTCTCGTGCTCTACCGACTGAGCTAGCCTGGTTGCTTTCAAAGCGAATGTGGAATACTGAGATTAGTTTTTAATTATTATTTATTATAAAAAATAAGAACTCGCCAAACGTGGGGCTCGAACCCACGACCCCGAGATTAAGAGTCTCGTGCTCTACCGACTGAGCTAGCCGGGCTGCTTTCAGATCTAATGTGGAATACTGAGATTTGTTATTAATAATTATTTATTATAAAAAATAAGAACTCGCTCAACGTGGGGCTCGAACCCACAATCCCGAGATTAAGAGTCTCGTGCTCTACCGACTGAGCTAGCCGGGCTGCTTTCAAATCGAATGTGGAATACTGAGATTTGTTTTTAATTATTATTTATTATAAAAAATAAGAGCTCGCCCAACGTGGGGCTCGAACCCACGATCCCGAGATTAAGAGTCTCATGCTCTACCGACTGAGCTAGCCGGGCTGCTTTCAAAACGAATGTGGAATACTGAGAATTGTTTTTAATTATTATTTATTATATTTTATAAAAAATAAAAATTCACCTAATGGGGCTCGAACCCACGACCCCAAATGGGGCTCGAACCCACGACCCGGAGATTAAGAGTCTCGTGCTCTACCGACTGAGCTAGCCTGGCTGCTTTCAAAGCGAATGTGGAATACTGAAATTAGTTTTTAATTATTATTTATTATAAAAAATAAGAACTCGCCCAACGTGGGGCTCGAACCCACGACCCCGAGATTAAGAGTCTCGTGCTCTACCGACTGAGCTAGCCGGGCCGCTTTCAAACCGAATGTGGAATACTGAGATTTGTTTTTAATTATTATTTATTATAAATTATTAGAACTCGCCCAACGTGGGGCTCGAACCCACGACCCCGAGATTAAGAGTCTCGTGCTCTACCGACTGAGCTAGCCGGGCTGCTTTCAAATCGAATGTGGAATACTGAGATTTGTTTTTAATTATTATTTATTATAAAAAATAAGAACTCGCCCAACGTGGGGCTCGAACCCACGACCCCGAGATTAAGAGTCTCCTGCTCTACCGACTGAGCTAGCCGGGCCGCTTACAAAGCGAATGTGGAATACTGAGATTTGTTTTTAATTATTATTTATTATAAAAAATAAGAACTCGCCCAACGTGGGGCTCGAACCCACGACCCCGAGATTAAGAGTCTCGTGCTCTACCGACTGAGCTAGCCGGGCTGCTTTCAAATCGAATGTGGAATACTGAGATTTGTTTTTAATTATTATTTATTATAAAAAATAAGAACTCGCCCAACGTGGGGCTCGAACCCACGACCCCGAGATTAAGAGTCTCCTGCTCTACCGACTGAGCTAGCCGGGCTGCTTTCAAATCGAATGTGGAATACTGAGATTTGTTTTTAATTATTATTTATTATAAAAAACAAGAACTCGCCCAACGTGGGGCTCGAACCCACGACCCCGAGATTAAGAGTCTCCTGCTCTACCGACTGAGCTAGCCGGGCCGCTTTCAAACCGAATGTGGAATACTGAGATTTGTTTTTAATTATTATTTATTATAAATTATTAGAACTCGCCCAACGTGGGGCTCGAACCCACGACACCGAGATTAAGAGTCTCGTGCTCTACCGACTGAGCTAGCCGGGCTGCTTTCAGGTCGAATGTGGAATACTGAGATTTGTTTTTAAAAAATATTTATTATAAAAAATAGGAACTCGCCCAACGTGGGGCTCGAACCCACGACCCCGAGATTAAGAGTCTCGTGCTCTACCGACTGAGCTAGCCGGGCTGCTTTCAAAGCGAATGTGGAATACTGAGATTTGTTTTTAATTATTATTTATTATAAAAAATAAGAACTCGCCCAACGTGGGGCTCGAACCCACGACACCGAGATTAAGAGTCTCGTGCTCTACCGACTGAGCTAGCCGGGCTGCTTTCAGGTCGAATGTGGAATACTGAGATTTGTTTTTAATTATTATTTATTATAAAATATTAGAACTCGCCCAACGTGGGGCTCGAACCCACGACACCGAGATTAAGAGTCTCGTGCTCTACCGACTGAGCTAGCCGGGCTGCTTTCAGGTCGAATGTGGAATACTGAGATTTGTTTTTAATTATTATTTATTATAAAATATTAGAACTCGCCCAACGTGGGGCTCAAACCCACGACCCCGAGATTAAGAGTCTCGTGCTCTACCGACTGAGCTAGCCGGGCTGCTTTCAGGTCGAATGTGGAATACTGAGATTTGTTTTTAAAAAATATTTATTATAAAAAATAGGAACTCGCCCAACGTGGGGCTCGAACCCACGACCCCGAGATTAAGAGTCTCGTGCTCTACCGACTGAGCTAGCCGGGCTGCTTTCAAAGCGAATGTGGAATACTGAGATTTGTTTTTAATTATTATTTATTATAATAAATAAGAACTCGCCCAACGTGGGGCTCGAACCCACGACCCCGAGATTAAGAGTCTCGTGCTCTACCGACTGAGATAGCCGGGCTGCTTTCAAAGCGAATGTGGAATACTGAGATTTGTTTTTAATTATTATTTATTATAAAAAACAATAACTCGCCCAACGTGGGGCTTGAACCCACAATCCCGAGATTAAGAGTTTCGTTCTCTACCGACTGAGCTAGCCGGGCTGCTTTCAAAACGAATGTGGAATACTGAGATTTGTTTTTAATTATTATTTATTATAAAAAATAAGAACTCGCCCAACGTGGGGCTCGAACCCACCACCCCGAGATTAAGAGTCTCGTGCTCTACCGACTGAGCTAGCCGGGCTGTTTTCAAATCGAATGTGGAATACTGAGATATGTTTTTAATTATTATTTATTATAAAAAATTAGAACTCGCCCAACGTGGGGTTCGAACCCACGACCCCGAGACTAAGAGTCTCGTGCTCTACCGACTGAGCTAGCCGGTCTGCTTTCAAATCGAATGTGGAATACTGAGATTTGTTTTTAATTATTATTTATTATAAAAAATAAGAACTCGCCCAACGTGGGACTCGAACCCACGATCCCGAGATTAAGAGTTTCGTGCTCTACCGACTGAGCTAGCCTAACTGCTTTCAAATCGAATGTGGAATACTGAGATTTGTTTTTAATTATTATTTATTATAAAAAATAAGAACTCGCCCAACGTGGGGCTCGAACCCACGACCCCGAGATTAAGAGTCTCGTGCTCTACCGACTGAGCTAGCCGGGCTGCTTTCAGATCTAATGTGGAATACTGAGAATTGTTTTTAATTATTATTTATTATATATTATAAAAAATAAGAACTCGCCTAATGGGGCTCGAACCCACGACCCCAAATGGGGTTCGAACCCACGACCCGGAGATTAAGAGTCTCGTGCTCTACCGACTGAGCTAGCCTGGCTGCTTTCTAAGCGAATGTGGAATACTGAGATTAGTTGTTAATTATTAGTTATTATAAAAAAATAAGAACTCGCCCAACGTGGGGCTCGAACCCACGACCCCGAGACTAAGGTCTCGTGCTCTACCGACTGAGCTAGCCACGGCAACTTTCAAAGCGAATGTGGAATACTGAGAATTGTTTTTAATTATTATTTATTATATTTATTATATATTATAAAAAATAAGAACTCGCCTAACGGGGCTCGAACCCACGACCCCAAATGGGGCTTGAACCCACGACCCGGAGATTAAGAGTCTCGTGCTCTACCGACTGAGCTAGCCGGCCAGCTTTCAAATCGAATGTGGAATACTGAGATTTGTTTTTAATTATTATTTATTTTAAAAAATAAGAACTCGCCCAACGTGGGGCTCGAACCCACGACCCCGAGATTAAGAGTCTCGTGCTCTACCGACTGAGCTAGCCGGGCTGCTTTCAAATCGAATGTGGAATACTGAGATTTGTTTTTAATTATTATTTATTATAAAAAATAAGAGCTCGCCCAACGTGGGGCTCGAACCCACGATCCCGAGATTAAGAGTCTCATGCTCTACCGACTGAGCTAGCCGGGCTGCTTTCAAAACGAATGTGGAATACTGAGAATTGTTTTTAATTATTATTTATTATATTTTATAAAAAATAAAAATTCACCTAATGGGGCTCGAACCCACGACCCCAAATGGGGCTCGAACCCACGACCCGGAGATTAAGAGTCTCGTGCTCTACCGACTGAGCTAGCCTGGCTGCTTTCAAAGCGAATGTGGAATACTGAAATTAGTTTTTAATTATTATTTATTATAAAAAATAAGAACTCGCCCAACGTGGGGCTCGAACCCACGACCCCGAGATTAAGAGTCTCGTGCTCTACCGACTGAGCTAGCCGGGCTGCTTTAAAATCGAATGTGGAATACTGAGATTTGTTTTTAATTATTATTTATTATAAAATATTAGAACTCGCCCAACGTGGGGCTCAAACCCACGACCCCGAGATTAAGAGTCTCGTGCTC
>OZ010670.1:12960911-12973411 GCA_963932185.1 Troglohyphantes excavatus
CCAACGTGGGGCTCGAACCCACGACCCCGAGATTAAGAGTCTCGTGCTCTACCGACTGAGCTAGCCGGGCTGCTTTCAAATCGAATGTGGAATACTGAGATTTGTTTTTAATTATTATTTATTATAAAATATTAGAACTCGCCCAACGTGGGGCTCAAACCCACGACCCCGAGATTAAGAGTCTCGTGCTCTACCGACTGAGCTAGCCGGTCTGCTTTCAAGTCGAATGTGGAATACTGAGATTTGTTTTTAAAAAATATTTATTTTAAAAAATAGGAACTCGCCCAACGTGGGGCTCGAACCCACGACCCCGAGATTAAGAGTCTCGTGCTCTACCGACTGAGCTAGCCGGGCTGCTTTCAAAGCGAATGTGGAATACTGAGATTTGTTTTTAATTATTATTTATTATAATAAATAAGAACTCGCCCAACGTGGGGCTCGAACCCACGACCCCGAGATTAAGAGTCTCGTGCTCTACCGACTGAGATAGCCGGGCTGCTTTCAAAGCGAATGTGGAATACTGAGATTTGTTTTTAATTATTATTTATTATAAAAAAACAATAACTCGCCCAACGTGGGGCTCGAACCCACGACCCCGAGATAGAGAGTCTCGTGCTCTACCGACTGAGCTAGCCGGGCTGCTCTCAAAGCGAATGTGGAATACTGAGATTTGTTTTTAATTATTATTTATTATAAAAAACAATAACTCGCCCAACGTGGGGCTTGAACCCACAATCCCGAGATTAAGAGTTTCGTTCTCTACCGACTGAGCTAGCCGGGCTGCTTTCAAAACGAATGTGGAATACTGAGAATTGTTTTTAATTATTATTTATTATATTTTATAAAAAATAAAAACTCGCCTAATGGGGCTCGAACCCACGACCCGGAGATTAAGAGTCTCGTGCTCTACCGACTGAGCTAGCCTGGTTGCTTTCAAAGCGAATGTGGAATACTGAGATTAGTTTTTAATTATTATTTATTATAAAAAATAAGAACTCGCCCAACGTGGGGCTCGAACCCACGACCCCGAGATTAAGAGTCTCGTGCTCTACCGACTGAGCTAGCCGTGCTGCTTTCAAAACGAATGTGGAATACTGAGATTTGTTTTTAATTATTATTTATTATAAAAAATAAGAACTCGCCCAACGTGGGGCTCGAACCCACCACCCCGAGATTAAGAGTCTCGTGCTCTACCGACTGAGCTAGCCGGGCTGTTTTCAAATCGAATGTGGAATACTGAGATTTGTTTTTAATTATTATTTATTATAAAGTATTAGAACTCGCCCAACGTGGGGTTCGAACCCACGACCCCGAGACTAAGAGTCTCGTGCTCTACCGACTGAGCTAGCCGGTCTGCTTTCAAATCGAATGTGGAATACTGAGATTTGTTTTTAATTATTATTTATTATAAAAAATAAGAACTCGCCCAACGTGGGACTCGAACCCACGATCCCGAGATTAAGAGTTTCGTGCTCTACCGACTGAGCTAGCCTAACTGCTTTCAAATCGAATGTGGAATACTGAGATTTGTTTTTAATTATTATTTATTATAAAAAATAAGAACTCGCCCAACGTGGGGCTCGAACCCACGACCCCGAGATTAAGAGTCTCGTGCTCTACCGACTGAGCTAGCCGGGCTGCTTTCAGATCTAATGTGGAATACTGAGATTAGTTTTTAATTATTATTTATTATAAAAAATAAGAACTCGCCCAACGTGTGGCTCGAACCCACGACCCCGAGATTAAGAGTCTCGTGCTCGACCGACTGAGCTAGCCCGGCAACTTTCAAAGCGAATGTGGAATACTGAGAATTGTTTTTAATTATTATTTATTATATTTATTATATATTATAAAAAATAAGAACTCGCCTAACGGGGCTCGAACCCACGACCCCAAATGGGGCTTGAACCCACGACCCGGAGATTAAGAGTCTCATGCTCTACCGACTGAGCTAGCCGGGCTGCTTTCAAAACGAATGTGGAATACTGAGAATTGTTTTTAATTATTATTTATTATATTTTATAAAAAATAAAAATTCACCTAATGGGGCTCGAACCCACGACCCCAAATGGGGCTCGAACCCACGACCCGGAGATTAAGAGTCTCGTGCTCTACCGACTGAGCTAGCCTGGCTGCTTTCAAAGCGAATGTGGAATACTGAAATTAGTTTTTAATTATTATTTATTATAAAAAATAAGAACTCGCCCAACGTGGGGCTCGAACCCACGACCCCGAGATTAAGAGTCTCGTGCTCTACCGACTGAGCTAGCCGGGCCGCTTTCAAACCGAATGTGGAATACTGAGATTTGTTTTTAATTATTATTTATTATAAATGATTAGAACTCGCCCAACGTGGGGCTCGAACCCACGACCCCGAGATTAAGAGTCTCGTGCTCTACCGACTGAGCTAGCCGGGCTGCTTTAAAATCGAATGTGGAATACTGAGATTTGTTTTTAATTATTATTTATTATAAAATATTAGAACTCGCCCAACGTGGGGCTCAAACCCACGACCCCGAGATTAAGAGTCTCGTGCTCTACCGACTGAGCTAGCCGGGCTGCTTTCAGGTCGAATGTGGCATACTGAGATTTGTTTTTAAAAAATATTTATTATAAAAAATAGGAACTCGCCCAACGTGGGGCTCGAACCTACGACCCCGAGATTAAGAGTCTCGTGCTCTACCGACTGAGCTAGCCGGGCTGCTTTCAAAGCGAATGTGGAATACTGAGATTTGTTTTTAATTATTATTTATTATAATAAATAAGAACTCGCCCAACGTGGGGCTCGAACCCACGACCCCGAGATTAAGAGTCTCGTGCTCTACCGACTGAGATAGCCGGGCTGCTTTCAAAGCGAATGTGGAATACTGAGATTTGTTTTTAATTATTATTTATTATAAAAAACAATAACTCGCCCAACGTGGGGCTTGAACCCACAATCCCGAGATTAAGAGTTTCGTTCTCTACCGACTGAGCAAACCGGGCTGCTTTCAAAACGAATGTGGAATACTGAGAATTGTTTTTAATTATTATTTATTATATTTTATAAAAAATAAAAACTCGCCTAATGGGGCTCGAACCCACGACCCGGAGATTAAGAGTCTCGTGCTCTACCGACTGAGCTAGCCGGGCTGCTTTCAAAGCGAATGTGGAATACTGAGATTAGTTTTTAATTATTATTTATTATAAAAAATAAGAACTCGCCCAACGTGGGGCTCGAACCCACGACCCCGAGATTAAGAGTCTCCTGCTCTACCGACTGAGCTAGCCGGGCTGCTTTCAAATCGAATGTGGAATACTGAGATTTGTTTTTAATTATTATTTATTATAAAAAATGAGAACTCGCCCAACGTGGGGCTCGAACCCACGACCCCGAGATTAGGAGTCTCGTGCTCTACCGACTGAGCTAGCCGGGTTGCTTTCAGATCTAATGTGGAATACTGAGATTTGTTTTTAATTATTATTTATTATAAAAAATAAGAACTCGCTCAACGTGGGGCTCGAACCCACGACCCCGAGATTAAGAGTCTCGTGCTCTACCGACTGAGCTAGCCGGGCTGCTTTCAAAACGAATGTGGAATACTGAGATTTGTTTTTAATTATTATTTATTATAAAAAATAAGAACTCGCCCAACGTGGGGCTCGAACCCACCACCCCGAGATTAAGAGTCTCGTGCTCTACCGACTGAGCTAGCCGGGCTGCTTTCAAAACGAATGTGGAATACTGAGAATTGTTTTTAATTATTATTTATTATATTTTATAAAAAATAAAAATTCACCTAATGGGGCTCGAACCCACGACCCCAAATGGGGCTCGAACCCACGACCCGGAGATTAAGAGTCTCGTGCTCTACCGACTGAGCTAGCCTGGCTGCTTTCAAAGCGAATGTGGAATACTGAGATTTGTTTTTAATTATTATTTATTATAAAAAATAAGAACTCGCCCAACGTGGGGCTCGAACCCACGACCCCGAGACTAAGGTCTCGTGCTCTACCGACTGAGCTAGCCGGGCTACTTTCAAAGCGAATGTGGAATACTGAGAATTGTTTTTAATTATTATTTATTATATTTATTATATATTATAAAAAATAAGAACTCGCCTAACGGGGCTCGAACCCACGACCCCAAATGGGGCTTGAACCCACGACCCGGAGATTAAGAGTCTCGTGCTCTACCGACTGAGCTAGCCGGCCAGCTTTCAAATCGAATGTGGAATACTGAGATTTGTTTTTAATTATTATTTATTATAAAAAATAAGAACTCGTCCAACGTGGGGCTCGAACCCACGATTCCGAGATTAAAAGTCTCGTGCTCTACCGACTGAGCTAGCCGGGCTGCTTTCAAAACGAATGTGGAATACTGAGATTTGTTTTTAATTATTATTTATTATAAAAAATAAGAACTCGCACAACGTGGGGCTCGAACCCACGACCCCGAGATTAAGAGTCTCGTGCTCTACCGACTGAGCTAGCCGGGCTGCTTTCAAATCGAATGTGGAATACTGAGATTTGTTTTTAATTATTATTTATTATAAAATATTAGAACTCGCCCAACGTGGGGCTCAAACCCACGACCCCGAGATTAAGAGTCTCGTGCTCTACCGACTGAGCTAGCCGGTCTGCTTTCAGGTCGAATGTGGAATACTGAGATTTGTTTTTAAAAAATATTTATTATAAAAAATAGGAACTCGCCCAACGTGGGGCTCGAACCCACGACCCCGAGATTAAGAGTCTCGTGCTCTACCGACTGAGCTAGCCGGGCTGCTTTCAAAGCGAATGTGGAATACTGAGATTTGTTTTTAATTATTATTTATTATAATAAATAAGAACTCGCCCAACGTGGGGCTCGAACCCACGACCCCGAGATTAAGAGTCTCGTGCTCTACCGACTGAGCTAGCCGGGCTGCTTTCAAAGCGAATGTGGAATACTGAGATTTGTTTTTAATTATTATTTATTATAATAAATAAGAACTCGCCCAACGTGGGGCTCGAACCCACGACCCCGAGATTAAGAGTCTCGTGCTCTACCGACTGAGATAGCCGGGCTGCTTTCAAAGCGAATGTGGAATACTGAGATTTGTTTTTAATTATTATTTATTATAAAAAACAATAACTCGCCCAACGTGGGGCTTGAACCCACAATCCCGAGATTAAGAGTTTCGTTCTCTACCGACTGAGCAAACCGGGCTGCTTTCAAAACGAATGTGGAATACTGAGAATTGTTTTTAATTATTATTTATTATATTTTATAAAAAATAAAAACTCGCCTAATGGGGCTCGAACCCACGACCCGGAGATTAAGAGTCTCGTGCTCTACCGACTGAGCTAGCCGGGCTGCTTTCAAAGCGAATGTGGAATACTGAGATTAGTTTTTAATTATTATTTATTATAAAAAATAAGAACTCGCCCAACGTGGGGCTCGAACCCACGACCCCGAGATTAAGAGTCTCCTGCTCTACCGACTGAGCTAGCCGGGCTGCTTTCAAATCGAATGTGGAATACTGAGATTTGTTTTTAATTATTATTTATTATAAAAAATGAGAACTCGCCCAACGTGGGGCTCGAACCCACGACCCCGAGATTAGGAGTCTCGTGCTCTACCGACTGAGCTAGCCGGGTTGCTTTCAGATCTAATGTGGAATACTGAGATTTGTTTTTAATTATTATTTATTATAAAAAATAAGAACTCGCTCAACGTGGGGCTCGAACCCACGACCCCGAGATTAAGAGTCTCGTGCTCTACCGACTGAGCTAGCCGGGCTGCTTTCAAAACGAATGTGGAATACTGAGATTTGTTTTTAATTATTATTTATTATAAAAAATAAGAACTCGCCCAACGTGGGGCTCGAACCCACCACCCCGAGATTAAGAGTCTCGTGCTCTACCGACTGAGCTAGCCGGGCTGCTTTCAAAACGAATGTGGAATACTGAGAATTGTTTTTAATTATTATTTATTATATTTTATAAAAAATAAAAATTCACCTAATGGGGCTCGAACCCACGACCCCAAATGGGGCTCGAACCCACGACCCGGAGATTAAGAGTCTCGTGCTCTACCGACTGAGCTAGCCTGGCTGCTTTCAAAGCGAATGTGGAATACTGAGATTTGTTTTTAATTATTATTTATTATAAAAAATAAGAGCTCGCCCAACGTGGGGCTCGAACCCACGACCCCGAGACTAAGGTCTCGTGCTCTACCGACTGAGCTAGCCGGGCTACTTTCAAAGCGAATGTGGAATACTGAGAATTGTTTTTAATTATTATTTATTATATTTATTATATATTATAAAAAATAAGAACTCGCCTAACGGGGCTCGAACCCACGACCCCAAATGGGGCTTGAACCCACGACCCGGAGATTAAGAGTCTCGTGCTCTACCGACTGAGCTAGCCGGCCAGCTTTCAAATCGAATGTGGAATACTGAGATTTGTTTTTAATTATTATTTATTATAAAAAATAAGAACTCGTCCAACGTGGGGCTCGAACCCACGATTCCGAGATTAAAAGTCTCGTGCTCTACCGACTGAGCTAGCCGGGCTGCTTTCAAAACGAATGTGGAATACTGAGATTTGTTTTTAATTATTATTTATTATAAAAAATAAGAACTCGCACAACGTGGGGCTCGAACCCACGACCCCGAGATTAAGAGTCTCGTGCTCTACCGACTGAGCTAGCCGGGCTGCTTTCAAATCGAATGTGGAATACTGAGATTTGTTTTTAATTATTATTTATTATAAAATATTAGAACTCGCCCAACGTGGGGCTCAAACCCACGACCCCGAGATTAAGAGTCTCGTGCTCTACCGACTGAGCTAGCCGGTCTGCTTTCAGGTCGAATGTGGAATACTGAGATTTGTTTTTAAAAAATATTTATTATAAAAAATAGGAACTCGCCCAACGTGGGGCTCGAACCCACGACCCCGAGATTAAGAGTCTCGTGCTCTACCGACTGAGCTAGCCGGGCTGCTTTCAAAGCGAATGTGGAATACTGAGATTTGTTTTTAATTATTATTTATTATAATAAATAAGAACTCGCCCAACGTGGGGCTCGAACCCACGACCCCGAGATTAAGAGTCTCGTGCTCTACCGACTGAGATAGCCGGGCTGCTTTCAAAGCGAATGTGGAATACTGAGATTTGTTTTTAATTATTATTTATTATAAAAAAACAATAACTCGCCCAACGTGGGGCTCGAACCCACGACCCCGAGATAGAGAGTCTCGTGCTCTACCGACTGAGCTAGCCGGGCTGCTCTCAAAGCGAATGTGGAATACTGAGATTTGTTTTTAATTATTATTTATTATAAAAAACAATAACCCGCCCAACGTGGGGCTTGAACCCACAATCCCGAGATTAAGAGTTTCGTTCTCTACCGACTGAGCAAGCCGGGCTGCTTTCAAAACGAATGTGGAATACTGAGAATTGTTTTTAATTATTATTTATTATATTTTATAAAAAATAAAAACTCGCCTAATGGGGCTCGAACCCACGACCCGGAGATTAAGAGTCTCGTGCTCTACCGACTGAGCTAGCCGGGCTGCTTTCAAAGCGAATGTGGAATACTGAGATTAGTTTTTAATTATTATTTATTATAAAAAATAAGAACTCGCCCAACGTGGGGCTCGAACCCACGACCCCGAGATTAAGAGTCTCGTGCTCTACCGACTGAGCTAGCCGGGCTGCTTTCAAAACGAATGTGGAATACTGAGATTTGTTTTTAATTATTATTTATTATAAAAAATAAGAACTCGCCCAACGTGGGGCTCGAACCCACCACCCCGAGATTAAGAGTCTCGTGCTCTACCGACTGAGCTAGCCGGGCTGTTTTCAAATCGAATGTGGAATACTGAGATTTGTTTTTAATTATTATTTATTATAAAAAATTAGAACTCGCCCAACGTGGGGCTCGAACCCACGACACCGAGACTAAGAGTCTCGTGCTCTACCGACTGAGCTAGCCGGTCTGCTTTCAAATCGAATGTGGAATACTGAGATTTGTTTTTAATTATTATTTATTATAAAAAATAAGAACTCGCCCAACGTGGGACTCGAACCCACGATCCCGAGATTAAGAGTTTCGTGCTCTACCGACTGAGCTAGCCTAACTGCTTTCAAATCGAATGTGGAATACTGAGATTTGTTTTTAATTATTATTTATTATAAAAAATAAGAACTCGCCCAACGTGGGGCTCGAACCCACGACCCCGAGATTAAGAGTCTCGTGCTCTACCGACTGAGCTAGCCGGGCTGCTTTCAGATCTAATGTGGAATACTGAGAATTGTTTTAATTATTATTTATTATATATTATAAAAAATAAGAACTCGCCTAATGGGGCTCGAACCCACGACCCCAAATGGGGCTCGAACCCACGACCCGGAGATTAAGAGTCTCGTGCTCTACCGACTGAGCTAGCCTGGCTGTTTTCGAAGCGAATGTGGAATACTGAGATTAGTTGTTAATTATTAGTTATTATAAAAAAATAAGAACTCGCCCAACGTGGGGCTCGAACCCACGACCCCGAGACTAAGGTCTCGTGCTCTACCGACTGAGCTAGCCCGGCTACTTTCAAAGCGAATGTGGAATACTGAGAATTGTTTTTAATTATTATTTATTATAATTATTATATATTATAAAAAATAAGAACTCGCCTAACGGGGCTCGAACCCACGACCCCAAAAGGGGCTTGAACCCACGACCCGGAGATTAAGAGTCTCGTGCACTACCGACTGAGCTAGCCGGGCTGCTTTCAAAGCGAATGTGGAATACTGAGAATTGTTTTTAATTATTATTTATTATAAAAAACAATAACTCGCCCAACCTGGGGCTCAAACCCACGACCCCGAGATTAAGAGTCTCGTGCTCTACCGACTGAGCTAGCCGGGCTGCTTTCAAAGCGAATGTGGAATACTGAGAATTGTTTTTAATTATTATTTATTATAAAAAACAATAACTCGCCCAACGTGGGGCTCGAACCCACGACCCCGAGATTAAGAGTCTCGTGCTCTACCGACTGAGCTAGCCAGGCTGCTTTCAAAGCGAATGTGGAATACTGATAATTGTTTTTAATTATTATTTATTATAAAAAACAATAACTCGCCCAACGTGGGGCTCGAACCCACGACCCCGAGATTAAGAGTCTCGTGCTCTACCGACTGAGCTAGCCGGGCTGCTTTCAAACCGAATGTGGAATACTGAGAATTGTTTTTAATTATTATTTATTATAAAAAACAATAACTCGCCCAACGTGGGGCTCGAACCCACGACCCCGAAATTAAGAGTCTCGTGCTCTACCGACTGAGCTAGCCGGGCTGCTCTCAAACCGAATGTGGAATACTGAGATTTGTTTTTAATTATTATTTATTATAAAATATAAGAAATCGCCCAACGTGGGGCTCGAACCCACGACCCCGAGATTAAGAGTCTCGTGCTCTACCGACAAAGCTAGCCTGGCTGCTTTCAAAGCAAATGTGGAATACTGAGATAAGTTTTTAATTATTATTTATTATAAAAAATAAGAACTCGCCCAACGTGGGACTCGAACCCACGACCCCGAGATTTAGAGTCTCGTGCTCTACCGACTGAGCTAGCCGGGATGCTTTCAAAGCGAATGTGGAATACTGAAAATTGTTTTTAATTATTATTTATTATAAAAAAAAATAACTCGCCCAACGTGGGGCTTGAACCCACGATCCCGAGATTAAGAGTTTCGTGCTCTACCGACTGAGCTAGCCGGGCTGCTTTCAAAACGAATGTGGAATACTGAGAATTGTTTTTAATTATTATTTATTATATTTTATAAAAATTAAAAACTCGCCTAATGGGGCTCGAACCCATGACCCCAAATGGGGCTTGAACCCACGACCCGGAGATTAAGAGTCTCGTGCTCTACCGACTGAGCTAGCCGGGCTGCTTTCAAATCGAATGTGGAATACTGAGATTTGTTTTTAATTATTATTTATTATAAAAAAGAAGAACTCGCCCAACGTGGGGCTCGAACCCACGACCCCGAGATTAAGAGTCTCGTGCTCTACCGACTGAGCTAGCCGGGCTGCTTTCAGATCTAATGTGGAATACTGATATTTGTTATTAATTATTATTTATTATAAAAAATAAGAACTCGCTCAACGTGGGGCTCGAAACCACAATCCCGAGATTAAGAGTCTCGTGCTCTACCGACTGAGCTAGCCGGGCTGGTTTCAAAACGAATGTGGAATACTGAGAATTGTTTTTAATTATTATTTATTATATTTTATAAACAATAAAAATTCACCTAATGGGGCTCGAACCCACGACCCCAAATGGGGCTCGAACCCACGACCCCAAATGGGGCTCGAACCCACGACCTGGAGATTAAGAGTCTCGTGCTCTACCGACTGAGCTAGCCTGGCTGCTTTCAAAGCGAATGTGGAATACTGAAATTAGTTTTTAATTATTATTTATTATAAAAAATAAGAACTCGCCCAACCTGGGGCTCGAACCCACGACCCCGAGATTAAGAGTCTCGTGCTCTACCGACTGAGCTAGCCGGGCCGCTTTCAAACCGAATGTGGAATACTGAGATTTGTTTTTAATTATTATTTATTATAAATTATTAGAACTCGCCCAACGTGGGGCATGAACCCACGACCCCGAGATTAAGAGTCTCGTGCTCTACCGACTGAGCTAGCCGGGCTGCTTTCAAATCAAATGTGGAATACTGAGATTTGTTTTTAATTATTATTTATTATAAAATATTAGAACTCGCCCAACGTGGGGCTCAAACCCACGACCCCGAGATTAAGAGTCTCGTGCTCTACCGACTGAGCTAGCCGAACTGCTTTCAAAGCGAATGTGGAATACTGAGATTTGTTTTTAATTATTATTTATTATAATAAATAAGAACTCGCCCAACGTTGGGCTCGAACCCACGACCCCGAGATTAAGAGTCTCGTGCTCTACCGACTGAGATAGCCGGGCTGCATTCAAAGCGAATGTGGAATACTGAGATTTGTTTTTAATTATTATTTATTATAAAAAACAATAACTCGCCCAACGTGGGGCTCGAACCCACGACCCCGAGATAGAGAGTCTCGTGCTCTACCGACTGAGCTAGCCGGGCTGCTCTCAAAGCGAATGTGGAATACTGAGATTTGTTTTTAATTATTATTTATTATAAAAAAAACAATAACTCGCCCAACGTGGGGCTTGAACCCACAATCCCGAGATTAAGAGTTTCGTGCTCTACCGACTGAGCAAGCCGGGCTGCTTTCAAAACGAATGTGGAATACTGAGAATTGTTTTTAATTATTATTTATTATATTTTATAAAAAATAAAAACTCGCCTAATGGGGCTCGAACCCACGACCCGGAGATTAAGAGTCTCGTGCTCTACCGACTGAGCTAGCTGGGCTGCTTTCAGATCTAATGTGGAATACTGAGAATTGTTTTTAATTATTATTTATTATATATTATAAAAAATAAGAACTCGCCTAATGGGGCTCGAACCCACGACCCGGAGATTAAGAGTCTCGTGCTCTACCGACTGAGCTAGCCGGGCTACTTTCAAAGCGAATGTGGAATACTGAGAATTGTTTTTAATTATTATTTATTATATTTATTATATATTATAAAAAATAAGAACTCGTCTAACGGGGCTCGAACCCACGACCCGGAGATTAAGAGTCTCGTGCTCTACCGACTGAGCTAGCCGGGCCGCTTTCAAACCGAATGTGGAATACTGAGATTTGTTTTTAATTATTATTTATTATAAATTATTAGAACTCGCCCAACGTGGGGCATGAACCCACGACCCCGAGATTAAGAGTCTCGTGCTCTACCGACTGAGCTAGCCGGGCTGCTTTCAAATCAAATGTGGAATACTGAGATTTGTTTTTAATTATTATTTATTATAAAATATTAGAACTCGCCCAACGTGGGGCTCAAACCCACGACCCCGAGATTAAGAGTCTCGTGCTCTACCGACTGAGCTAGCCGAACTGCTTTCAAAGCGAATGTGGAATACTGAGATTTGTTTTTAATTATTATTTATTATAATAAATAAGAACTCGCCCAACGTTGGGCTCGAACCCACGACCCCGAGATTAAGAGTCTCGTGCTCTACCGACTGAGATAGCCGGGCTGCATTCAAAGCGAATGTGGAATACTGAGATTTGTTTTTAATTATTATTTATTATAAAAAACAATAACTCGCCCAACGTGGGGCTCGAACCCACGACCCCGAGATAGAGAGTCTCGTGCTCTACCGACTGAGCTAGCCGGGCTGCTCTCAAAGCGAATGTGGAATACTGAGATTTGTTTTTAATTATTATTTATTATAAAAAAAACAATAACTCGCCCAACGTGGGGCTTGAACCCACAATCCCGAGATTAAGAGTTTCGTGCTCTACCGACTGAGCAAGCCGGGCTGCTTTCAAAACGAATGTGGAATACTGAGAATTGTTTTTAATTATTATTTATTATATTTTATAAAAAATAAAAACTCGCCTAATGGGGCTCGAA
>OZ010670.1:12975911-12983411 GCA_963932185.1 Troglohyphantes excavatus
GCTCGAACCCACGATCCCGAGATTAATAGTCTCGTGCTCTACCGACTGAGCTAGCCGGGCTGCTTTCAAAACGAATGTGGAATACTGAGAATTGTTTTTAATTATTATTTGTTATATTTTATAAAAAATAAAAATTCGCCTAATGGGGCTCGAACCCACGACCCCAAATGGGGCTCGAACCCACGACCCGGAGATTAAGAGTCTCGTGCTCTACCGACTGAGCTAGCCTGGCTGCTTTCAAAGCGAATGTGGAATACTGAAATTAGTTTTTAATTATTATTTATTATAAAAAATAAGAACTCGCCCAACGTGGGGCTCGAACCCACGACCCCGAGATTAAGAGTCTCGTGCTCTACCGACTGAGCTAGCCGGGCTATTTTCAAAGCGAATGTGGAATACTAAGATTAGTTGTTAATTATTATTTATTATCAAAAATAAGAACTCGCACAACGTGGGGCTCGAACCCACGACCCCGAGATTAAGAGTCTCGTGCTCTACCGACTGAGCTAGCCGATCTGCTTTCAAAGCGCATGTGGAATACTGAGATTAGTTGTTAATTATTATTTATTATAAAAAATAAGAACTCGCCCAACGTGGGGCTCGAACCCACGACCCCGAGATTAAGAGTCTCGTGCTCTACCGACTGAGCTAGCCGGGCTGCTTTCAAAGCGCATGTGGAATACTGAGATTTGTTTTTAATTATTATAAAAAATTAGAACTCGCCCAACGTGGGGCTCGAACCCACGACCCCGAGATTAAGATTCTCGTGCTCTACCGACTGAGCTAGCCGATCTGCTTTCAAAGCGCATGTGGAATACTGAGATTAGTTGTTAATTATTATTTATTATAAAAAAATAAGAACTCGCCCAACGTGGGGCTCGAACCCACGACCCCGAGATTAAGAGTCTCGTGCTCTACCGACTGAGCTAGCCGATCTGCTTTCAAAGCGCATGTGGAATACTGAGATATGTTTTTAATTATTACTTATTATAATAAATAAGAACTCGCCCGACGTGGGGCTCGAACCCACGACCCCGAGATTAAGAGTCTCGTGCTCTACCGACTGAGCTAGCCGGGCTGCTTTCAAACCGAATGTGGAATACTGATATTTGTTTTTAATTATTATTTATTATAAGTTATTAGAACTCGCCCAACGTGGGGCTCGAACCCACGACCCCGAGATTAAGAGTCTCGTGCTCTACCGACTGAGCTAGCCGATCTGCTTTCAAAGCGCATGTGGAATACTGAGATTAGTTGTTAATTATTATTTATTATAAAAAATAAGAACTCGCCCAACGTGGGACTCGAACCCACGACCCCGAGATTAAGAGTCTCGTGCTCTACCGACTGAGCTAGCCGGGCTGCTTTCAAAGCGCATGTGGAATACTGAGATATGTTTTTAATTATTACTTATTATAATAAATAAGAACTCGCCCGACGTGGGGCTCGAACCCACGACCCCGAGATTAAGAGTCTCGTGCTCTACCGACTGAGCTAGCCGGGCTGCTTTCAAATCGAATGTGGAATACTGAGATTTGTTTTTAATTAATATTTATTATAAAATATTAGAACTCGCCCAACGTGGGGCTCAAACCCACGACCCCGAGATTAAGAGTCTCGTGCTCTACCGACTGAGCTAGCCGGTCTGCCTTCAGGTCGAATGTGGAATACTGAGATTTGTTTTTAAAAAATATTTATTATAAAAAATAGGAACTCGCCCAACGTGGGGCTCGAACCCACGACCCCGAGATTAAGAGTCTCGTGCTCTACCGACTGAGATAGCCGGGCTGCTTCCAAAGCGAATGTGGAATACTGAGATTTGTTTTTAATTATTATTTATTATAAAAAAACAATAACTCGCCCAACCTGGGGCTCGAACCCACGACCCCGAGATAGAGAGTCTCGTGCTCTACCGACTGAGCTAGCCGGGCTGCTCTCAAAGCGAATGTGGAATACTGAGATTTGTTTTTAATTATTATTTATTATAAAAAACAATAACTCGCCCAACGTGGGGCTTGAACCCACAATCCCGAGATTAAGAGTTTCGTTCTCTACCGACTGAGCAAGCCGGGCTGCTTTCAAAACGAATGTGGAATACTGAGAATTGTTTTTAATTATTATTTATTATATTTTATAAAAAATAAAAACTCGCCTAATGGGGCTCGAACCCACGACCCGGAGATTAAGAGTCTCGTGCTCTACCGACTGAGCTAGCCTGGTTGCTTTCAAAGCGAATGTGGAATACTGAGATTAGTTGTTAATTATTAGTTATTATAAAAAAATAAGAACTCGCCCATCGTGGGGCTCGAACCCACCACCCCGAGACTAAGGTCTCGTGCTCTACCGACTGAGCTTGCCCGGCTACTTTCAAAGCGAATGTGGAATACTGAGAATTGTTTTTAATTATTATTTATTATATTTATTATATATTATAAAAAATAAGAACTCGCCTAACGGGGTTCGAACCCACGACCCCAAATGGGGCTTGAACCCACGACCCGGAGATTAAGAGTCTCGTGCCCTACCGACTGAGCTAGCCGGCCAGCTTTCAAATCGAATGTGGAATACTGAGATTTGTTTTTAATAATTATTTATTTTAAAAAATAAGAACTCACAAAACGTGGGGCTCGAACCCACGACCCCGAGATTAAGAGTCTCGTGCTCTACCGACTGAGCTAGCCGGGCTGCTTTCAAAGCGAATGTGGAATACTGAGAATTGTTTTAAATTATTATTTATTATAAAAAACAATAACTCGCCCAACGTGGGGCTCAAACCCACGACCCCAAGATTAAGAGTCTCGTGCTCTACCGACTGAGCTAGCCGGGCTTCTCTCAATGCGAATGTGGAATACTGAGATTTGTTTTTAATTATTATTTATTATAAAATATAAGAACTCGCCCAACGTGGGGCTCGAACCCACGTCCCCGAGATTAAGAGTCTCGTGCTCTACCGACTGAGCTAGCCGGGCTGCTTTCGAAGCGAATGTGGAATACTGATAATTGTTTTTAATTATTATTTATTATAAAAAACAATAACTCGCCCAACGTGGGGCTCGAACCCACGACCCCGAGATTAAGAGTCTCGTGCTCTACCGACTGAGCTAGCCGGGCTGCTTTCAAAGCGAATGTGGAATACTGAAAATTGTTTTTAATTATTATTTATTATAAAAAACAATAACTCGCTCAACGTGGGGCTCGAACCCACGATCCCGAGATTAAAAGTCTCGTGCTCTACCGACTGAGCTAGCCGGGCTGCTTTCAAATCGAATGTAGAATACTGAGATTTGTTTTTAATTATTATTTATTATAAAAAATAAGAACTCGCCCAACGTGGGGCTCGAACCCACGATCCCGAGATTAAGAGTCTTGTGCTCTACCGACTGAGCTAACCGGGCTGCTTTCAAAACCAATGTGGAATACTGAGAATTGTTTTTAATTATTATTTATTATATTTTATAAAAAATAAAAACTCGCCTAATGGGGCTCGAACCCACGACCCCGAGATTAAGAGTCTTGTGCTCTACCGACTGAGCTAGCCGGGCTGCTTTCAGATCTAATGTGGAATACTGAGATTTGTTTTTATTTATTATAAAAAATAAGAGCTCGCCCAATGTGGGGCTCGAACCCACGATCCCGAGATTAAGAGTCTCGTGCTCTACCGACTGAGCTAGCCGGGCTGCTTTCAAAACGAATGTGGAATACTGAGAATTGTTTTTAATTATTATTTATTATATTTTATAAAAAATAAAAATTCGCCTAATGGGGCTCGAACCCACGACCCCAAATGGGGCTCGAACCCACGACCCGGAGATTAAGAGTCTCGTGCTCTACCGACTGAGCTAGCCTGGCTGCTTTCAAAGCGAATGTGGAATACTGAAATTAGTTTTTAATTATTATTTATTATAAAAAATAAGAACTCGCCCAACGTGGGGCTCGAACCCACGACCCCGAGATTAAGAGTCTCGTGCTCTACCGACTGAGCTAGCCGGGCTGGTTTCAAAGCGAATGTGGAATACTAAGATTAGTTGTTAATTATTATTTATTATCAAAAATAAGAACTCGCACAACGTGGGGCTCGAACCCACGACCCCGAGATTAAGAGTCTCGTGCTCTACCGACTGAGCTAGCCGGGCCGCTTTCAAACCGAATGTGGAATACTGATATTTGTTTTTAATTATTATTTATTATAAGTTATTAGAACTCGCCCAACGTGGGGCTCGAACCCACGACCCCGAGATTAAGAGTCTCGTGCTCTACCGACTGAGCTAGCCGGGCTGCTTTCAAAGCGCATGTGGAATACTGAGATATGTTTTTAATTATTACTTATTATAATAAATAAGAACTCGCCCGACGTGGGGCTCGAACCCACGACCCCGAGATTAAGAGTCTCGTGCTCTACCGACTGAGCTAGCCGGGCTGCTTTCAAATCGCATGTGGAATACTGAGATTTGTTTTTAATTATTATAAAAAATTAGAACTCGCCCAACGTGGGGCTCGAACCCACGACCCCGAGATTAAGATTCTCGTGCTCTACCGACTGAGCTAGCCGGGCTGCTTTCAAATCGAATGTGGAATACTGAGATTTGTTTTTAATTATTATTTATTATAAAATATTAGAACTCGCCCAACGTGGGGCTCGAACCCACGACCCCGAGATTAAGATTCTCGTGCTCTACCGACTGAGCTAGCCGGGTTGCTTTCAAAGCGCATGTGGAATACTGAGATATGTTTTTAATTATTACTTATTATAATAAATAAGAACTCGCCCAACGTGGGGCTCGAACCCACGACCCCGAGATTAAAAGTCTCGTGCTCTACCGACTGAGCTAGCCGGGCTGGTTTCAAAGCGAATGTGGAATACTAAGATTAGTTGTCAATTATTATTTATTATAAAAAATAAGAACTCGCACAACGTGGGGCTCGAACCCACGACCCCGAGATTAAGAGTCTCGTGCTCTACCGACTGAGCTAGCCGGGCCGCTTTCAAACCGAATGTGGAATACTGAGATTTGTTTTTAATTATTATTTATTATAAATTATTAGAACTCGCCCAACGCGGGGCTCGAACCCACGACCCCGAGATTAAGAGTCTCGTGCTCTACCGACTGAGCTAGCCGGGCTGCTTTCAGATCTAATGTGGAATACTGAGATTTGTTATTAATTATTATTTATTATAAAAAATAAGAACTCGCTCAACGTGGGGCTCGTACCCACGATCCCGAGATTAAGAGTCTCGTGCTCTACCGACTGAGCTAGCCGGGCTGCTTTCAAATCGAATGTGGAATACTGAGATTTGTTTTTATTTATTATAAAAAATAAGAGCTCGCCCAATGTGGGGCTCGAACCCACGATCCCGAGATTAAGAGTCTCGTGCTCTACCGACTGAGCTAGCCGGGCTGCTTTCAAAACGAATGTGGAATACTGAGAATTGTTTTTAATTATTATTTATTATATTTTATAAAAAATAAAAATTCGCCTAATGGGGCTCGAACCCACGACCCGAAATGGGGCTCGAACCCACGACCCGGAGATTAAGAGTCTCGTGCTCTACCGACTGAGCTAGCCTGGCTGCTTTCAAAGCGAATGTGGAATACAGAAATTAGTTTTTAATTATTATTTATTATAAAAAATAAGAACTCGCCCAACGTGGGGCTCGAACCCACGACCCCGAGATTAAGAGTCTCGTGCTCTACCGACTGAGCTAGCCGGGCCGCTTTCAAACCGAATGTGGAATACTGATATTTGTTTTTAATTATTATTTATTATAAGTTATTAGAACTCGCCCAACGTGGGGCTCGAACCCACGACCCCGAGATTAAGAGTCTCGTGCTCTACCGACTGAGCTAGCCGATCTGCTTTCAAAGCGCATGTGGAATACTGAGATTAGTTGTTAATTATTATTTATTATAAAAAATAAGAACTCGCCCAACGTGGGGCTCGAACCCACGACCCCGAGATTAAGAGTCTCGTGCTCTACCGACTGAGCTAGCCGGGCTGCTTTCAAAGCGCATGTGGAATACTGAGATTAGTTGTTAATTATTATTTATTATAAAAAATAAGAACTCGCCCAACGTGGGGCTCGAACCCACGACCCCGAGATTAAGAGTCTCGTGCTCTACCGACTGAGCTAGCCGGGCTGCTTTCAAATCGCATGTGGAATACTGAGATTTGTTTTTAATTATTATAAAAAATTAGAACTCGCCCAACGTGGGGCTCGAACCCACGACCCCGAGATTAAGATTCTCGTGCTCTACCGACTGAGCTAGCCGGGCTGCTTTCAAATCGAATGTGGAATACTGAGATTTGTTTTTAATTATTATTTATTATAAAATATTAGAACTCGCCCAACGTGGGGCTCGAACCCACGACCCCGAGATTAAGATTCTCGTGCTCTACCGACTGAGCTAGCCGGGTTGCTTTCAAAGCGCATGTGGAATACTGAGATATGTTTTTAATTATTACTTATTATAATAAATAAGAACTCGCCCAACGTGGGGCTCGAACCCACGACCCCGAGATTAAAAGTCTCGTGCTCTACCGACTGAGCTAGCCGGGCTGGTTTCAAAGCGAATGTGGAATACTAAGATTAGTTGTCAATTATTATTTATTATAAAAAATAAGAACTCGCACAACGTGGGGCTCGAACCCACGACCCCGAGATTAAGAGTCTCGTGCTCTACCGACTGAGCTAGCCGGGCCGCTTTCAAACCGAATGTGGAATACTGAGATTTGTTTTTAATTATTATTTATTATAAATTATTAGAACTCGCCCAACGCGGGGCTCGAACCCACGACCCCGAGATTAAGAGTCTCGTGCTCTACCGACTGAGCTAGCCGGGCTGCTTTCAGATCTAATGTGGAATACTGAGATTTGTTATTAATTATTATTTATTATAAAAAATAAGAACTCGCTCAACGTGGGGCTCGTACCCACGATCCCGAGATTAAGAGTCTCGTGCTCTACCGACTGAGCTAGCCGGGCTGCTTTCAAACCGAATGTGGAATACTGAGATTTGTTTTTATTTATTATAAAAAATAAGAGCTCGCCCAATGTGGGGCTCGAACCCACGATCCCGAGATTAAGAGTCTCGTGCTCTACCGACTGAGCTAGCCGGGCTGCTTTCAAAACGAATGTGGAATACTGAGAATTGTTTTTAATTATTATTTATTATATTTTATAAAAAATAAAAATTCGCCTAATGGGGCTCGAACCCACGACCCCAAATGGGGCTCGAACCCACGACCCGGAGATTAAGAGTCTCGTGCTCTACCGACTGAGCTAGCCTGGCTGCTTTCAAAGCGAATGTGGAATACAGAAATTAGTTTTTAATTATTATTTATTATAAAAAATAAGAACTCGCCCAACGTGGGGCTCGAACCCACGACCCCGAGATTAAGAGTCTCGTGCTCTACCGACTGAGCTAGCCGGGCCGCTTTCAAACCGAATGTGGAATACTGATATTTGTTTTTAATTATTATTTATTATAAGTTATTAGAACT
>OZ010670.1:12990911-12993411 GCA_963932185.1 Troglohyphantes excavatus
TAAAAAATAAGAACTCGTCCAACGTGGGGCTCGAACCCACGACCCCGAGATTAAGAGTATCGGGCTCTACCGACTGAGCTAGCCGGGCTGCTTTCAAATCGAATGTGGAATACTGAGATTTGTTTTTAATTATTATTTATTATAAAATATTAGAACTCGCCCAACGTGGGGCTCGAACCCACGACTCCGAGATTAAGAGTCTCGTGCTCTACCGACTGAGCTAGCCGGGCTGCTTTCAAAACGAATGTGGAATACTGAGATTAGTTGTTAATTATTATTTATTATAAAAAAAATAACTCGCCCAACGTGCGGCTCGAACCCACGACCCCGAGATTAAGAGTATCGTGCTCTACCGTCTGAGCTAGCCGGGCTCCTTTCAAACCGAATGTGGAATACTGAGATTTGTTTTTAATTATTATTTATTATAAAAAATAAGAACTCGTCCAACGTGTGGCTCGAACCCACGACCCCGAGATTAAGAGTCTCGTGCTCTACCGACTGAGCTAGCCGGGCTGCTTTCAAAGCGCATGTGGAATACTGAGGTTAGTTGTTAATTATTATTTATTATAAAAAATAAGAACTCGCCCAACGTGGGGCTCGAACCCACGACCCCGAGATTAAGAGTCTCGTGCTCTACCGTCTGAGCTAGCCGAGCTCCTTTCAAACCGAATGTGGAATACTGAGATTTGTTTTTAATTATTATTTATTATAAAATATTAGAACTCGTCCAACGTGGGGCTCGAACCCACGACCCCGAGATTAAGAGTCTCGTGCTCTACCGTCTGAGCTAGCCGGGCTGCTTTCAAAGCGCATGTGGAATACTGAGATATGTTTTTAATTATTACTTATTATAATAAATAAGAACTCGCCCAACGTGGGGCTCGAACCCACGACCCCGAGATTAAGAGTCTCGTGCTCTACCGACTGAGCTAGCCGGGCTGCTTTCAAAGCGCATGTGGAATACTGAGATATGTTTTTAATTATTACTTATTATAATAAATAAGAACTCGCCCAACGTGGGGCTCGAACCCACGACCCCGAGATTAAGAGTCTCGTGCTCTACCGACTGAGCTAGCCGGGCTGCTTTCAAAGCGCATGTGGAATACTGAGATTTGTTTTTAATTATTATTTATTATAAAAAATAAGAACTCGTCCAACGTGGGGCTCGAACCCACGACCCCGAGAATAAGAGTCTCGTGCTCTATCGGCTGAGCTAGCCGGGCTGCTTTCAAAGCGCATGTGGAATACTGAGATATGTTTTTAATTATTACTTATTATAATAAATAAGAACTCGCCCAACGTGGGGCTCGAACCCACGACCCCGAGATTAAGAGTCTCGTGCTCTACCGTCTGAGCTAGCCGGGCTCCTTTCAAACCGAATGTGGAATACTGAGATTTGTTTTTAATTATTATTTATTATAAAAAATAAGAACTCGTCCAACGTGTGGCTCGAACCCACGACCCCGAGATTAAGAGTATCGTGCTCTACCGACTGAGCTAGCCGGGCTGCTTTCAAAGCGCATGTGGAATACTGAGGTTAATTGTTAATTATTATTTATTATAAAAAATAAGAACTCGCCCAACGTGGGGCTCGAACCCACGACCCCGAGATTAACAGTCTCGTGCTCTACCGTCTGAGCTAGCCGGGCTCATTTCAAACCGAATGTGGAATACTGAGATTTGTTTTTAATTATTATTTATTATAAAAAATAACAAATCGTCCAACGTGGGGCTCGAACCCACGACCCCGAGATTAAGAGTCTCGTGCTCTACCGACTGAGCTAGCCGGGCTGCTTTCAAATCGAATGTGGAATACTGAGATTTGTTTTTAATTATTACTTATTATAATAAATAAGAACTCGCCCAACGTGGGGTTCGAACCCACGACCCCGAGATTAAGAGTCTCGTGCTCTACCGACTGAGCTAACCGGGCTGCTTTCAGATCGAATGTGGAATACTGAGATTTGTTTTTAAATATTATTTATTATAAAATATTGGAACTCGCCCAACGTGGGGCTCGAACCCACGACCCCGAGATTAAGAGTCTCGTGCTCTACCGACTGAGCTAGCCGGGCTGCTTTCAGGTCGAATGTGGAATACTGATATTTGTTTTTAAATATATTTATTATAAAAAATAAGAACTCGTCCAACGTGGGGCTCGAACCCACGACCCCGAGATTAAGAGTATCGGGCTCTACCGACTGAGCTAGCCGGGCTGCTTTCAAAACGAATGTGGAATACTGAGATTAGTTGTTAATTATTATTTATTATAAAAAAAATAACTCGCCCAACGTGCAGCTCGAACCCACGACCCCGAGATTAAGAGTATCGTGCTCTACCGTCTGAGCTAGCCGGGCTCCTTTCAAACCGAATGTGGAATACTGAGATTTGTTTTTAATTATTATTTATTATAAAAAATAAGAACTCGTCCAACGTGTGGCTCGAACCCACGACCCCGAGATTAAGAGTCTCGTGCTCTACCGACTGAGCTAGCCGGGCT
>OZ010670.1:12998411-13000911 GCA_963932185.1 Troglohyphantes excavatus
GTTTTTAATTATTACTTATTATAATAAATAAGAACTCGCCCAACGTGGGGCTCGAACCCACGACCCCGAGATTAAGAGTCTCGTGCTCTACCGACTGAGCTAGCCGGGCTGCTTTCAAAGCGCATGTGGAATACTGAGATTTGTTTTTAATTATTATTTATTATAAAAAATAAGAACTCGTCCAACGTGGGGCTCGAACCCACGACCCCGAGAATAAGAGTCTCGTGCTCTATCGGCTGAGCTAGCCGGGCTGCTTTCAAAGCGCATGTGGAATACTGAGATATGTTTTTAATTATTACTTATTATAATAAATAAGAACTCGCCCAACGTGGGGCTCGAACCCACGACCCCGAGATTAAGAGTCTCGTGCTCTACCGTCTGAGCTAGCCGGGCTCCTTTCAAACCGAATGTGGAATACTGAGATTTGTTTTTAATTATTATTTATTATAAAAAATAAGAACTCGTCCAACGTGTGGCTCGAACCCACGACCCCGAGATTAAGAGTATCGTGCTCTACCGACTGAGCTAGCCGGGCTGCTTTCAAAGCGCATGTGGAATACTGAGGTTAATTGTTAATTATTATTTATTATAAAAAATAAGAACTCGCCCAACGTGGGGCTCGAACCCACGACCCCGAGATTAACAGTCTCGTGCTCTACCGTCTGAGCTAGCCGGGCTCATTTCAAACCGAATGTGGAATACTGAGATTTGTTTTTAATTATTATTTATTATAAAAAATAACAAATCGTCCAACGTGGGGCTCGAACCCACGACCCCGAGATTAAGAGTCTCGTGCTCTACCGACTGAGCTAGCCGGGCTGCTTTCAAATCGAATGTGGAATACTGAGATTTGTTTTTAATTATTACTTATTATAATAAATAAGAACTCGCCCAACGTGGGGTTCGAACCCACGACCCCGAGATTAAGAGTCTCGTGCTCTACCGACTGAGCTAACCGGGCTGCTTTCAGATCGAATGTGGAATACTGAGATTTGTTTTTAAATATTATTTATTATAAAATATTGGAACTCGCCCAACGTGGGGCTCGAACCCACGACCCCGAGATTAAGAGTCTCGTGCTCTACCGACTGAGCTAGCCGGGCTGCTTTCAGGTCGAATGTGGAATACTGATATTTGTTTTTAAATATATTTATTATAAAAAATAAGAACTCGTCCAACGTGGGGCTCGAACCCACGACCCCGAGATTAAGAGTATCGGGCTCTACCGACTGAGCTAGCCGGGCTGCTTTCAAAACGAATGTGGAATACTGAGATTAGTTGTTAATTATTATTTATTATAAAAAAAATAACTCGCCCAACGTGCAGCTCGAACCCACGACCCCGAGATTAAGAGTATCGTGCTCTACCGTCTGAGCTAGCCGGGCTCCTTTCAAACCGAATGTGGAATACTGAGATTTGTTTTTAATTATTATTTATTATAAAAAATAAGAACTCGTCCAACGTGTGGCTCGAACCCACGACCCCGAGATTAAGAGTCTCGTGCTCTACCGACTGAGCTAGCCGGGCTGCTTTCAAAGCGCATGTGGAATACTGAGGTTAGTTGTTAATTATTATTTATTATAAAAAATAAGAACTCGCCCAACGTGGGGCTCGAACCCACGACCCCGAGATTAAGAGTCTCGTGCTCTACCGTCTGAGCTAGCCGGGCTCCTTTCAAACCGAATGTGGAATACTGAGATTTGTTTTTAATTATTATTTATTATAAAATATTAGAACTCGTCCAACGTGGGGCTCGAACCCACGACCCCGAGATTAAGAGTCTCGTGCTCTACCGTCTGAGCTAGCCGGGCTGCTTTCAAAGCGCATGTGGAATACTGAGATATGTTTTTAATTATTACTTATTATAATAAATAAGAACTCGCCCAACGTGGGGCTCGAACCCACGACCCCGAGATTAAGAGTCTCGTGCTCTACCGACTGAGCTAGCCGGGCTGCTTTCAAAGCGCATGTGGAATACTGAGATTTGTTTTTAATTATTATTTATTATAAAAAATAAGAACTCGTCCAACGTGGGGCTCGAACCCACGACCCCGAGAATAAGAGTCTCGTGCACTATCGGCTGAGCTAGCCGGGCTGCTTTCAAAGCGCATGTGGAATACTGGGGTTAGTTGTTAATTATTATTTATTATAAAAAATAAGAACTCGCCCAACGTGGGGCTCGAACCCACGACCCCGAGATTAAGAGTCTCGTGCTCTACCGTCTGAGCTAGCCGGGCTGCTTTCAAATCGAATGTGGAATACTGAGATTTGTTTTTAATTATTATTTATTATAAAAAATAAGAACTCGCCCAACGTGGGGCTCGAACCCACCACCCCGAGATTAAGAGTCTCGTGCTCTACCGACTGAGCTAGCCGGGCTGTTTTCAAATCGAATGTGGAATACTGAGATTTGTTTTTAATTATTATTTATTATAAAAAATTAGAACTCGCCCAACGTGGGGCTCGAACCTACGACCCCGAGATTAAGAGTCTCGTGCTC
>OZ010670.1:13005911-13023411 GCA_963932185.1 Troglohyphantes excavatus
AAATGAAGAAAATAATGTAAAACATAGTTTTTACCTAAAAAAAAACTATAAAATTCAGGAAACTTTTCTTATCTGTAATTTAAAGAATTTTTTTTTAATAAACCAAATTAGTTTGGGGTTAGAAATAGTTTGTTGCGAATATCGGACGAAGTAAAAATTTTAATTAAATATTCTTTTGGAATCTAATATATATGTTAAGTTGTGATTACTTAATGTTTTTTAACAAAAATAATTTTGAAACGTGTATAATTTTTATGTTACTTTTTATTCTATCAGAACCTACTAGTCTGGTTAATTGAAAAACATATAAATCTATTTGAAAACCTAAAATTATTTTTTCGATAGTTATACAGATTTCCATAGTCCCAGTTCTTATACAAAGATTGACGACCAAATATAGGTTATAAATCCAGCAAGGTAAGTCCGGCCTTATCTTTTAAAAAATATTGCTTGTTAGAACGGGTTCAAGATAGGGTTACGAAAGTAGCACAAGGTACTTCGGGAATGGACTATAGAGGCTTACTTAGAACTTTAACCATGTACAGCCGCGGAGAAAAAAAACGAACCACCGATGATTATTTCGTTAATTTTTATAGTAGAGCCAAACTTAATATACCATTTTGTAGGGAATAAAGTATACTACACATTGATATACAAACAATTTTCATAGGAGACTATCTTCATATTAAAATCAGCACCAACTTTAAAATTTTCAATAGCAACACCCAATTTTGATTCAATATTTAGAATCTACGACAAAATTTATCGTTGAATATCAATTTGCAAGTCATTTGGTGAAGTAGTTTTTTAATTATGAATATCGAAAATTTAGAACTCGTAATGTTAAATGAATTTCTTAAACTTTTAATCATATCTTTCGAAATAATATTTTTAGTAAGCTGATATTTTTATCTGTGTTACTTCTAAACAACCCAACTAAAATACAATAACTTTCATTACCTATATGTATATTTTTTAATTTTATTTAAATTAGAATATTAATATTCATAAAATTTATGAATAGCAACCATGCTATATTTTGATAGTGATGGATTCAGAAAAACGTTTTATATGCATATCTAAAATTTCATTATTTTCCTCTTTGTAGTTTTTCGGCTATATTAAATTGTGCCTCAAATGATCATTTAAGGGGTCATACCCAATTTTAAAATCTGCAGAGCTTAACAGAAATCTACTAATTTTGAGAATTAAAAGTGCTGTGATTGCGTTGTAATAAAATTCTAAATTCTTATATAAAGGCAAGGGGTATACGGGAGTGGGGGAATGAATGACCAAGAGAAAATAAGAACCACGGCTAACGCCAAAACATTTTCTACCAGCGTACTTCATTTCGAAGTCTCACTAATACTTTGTTCAATGTGGAAGTAGCCCCTCAAATAAGATAGATACATATCGTCTAATATCTCTGCATATAAATGAAGAAAATTTATATTTAGATTATTTTGAGGGAGGGGAACATTTCTGCGCTATCAAAAGTAGGGGTTGCTATTGAAAATTTTAAAGTTGGTGCGGATTCGAGTAGGAAGATAGTCCCCTATGCAAATTTTTTGTATATCAATGTATAGTAGACTTTATTCCCTACAAAATGGTATATTAAGTTTAGTTCTAAAGTAAAAACTAACGAAATAATCATCGGTGGTTCGTTTTTTTTTTCCGCGGCTGTACATTTGAGGAAATCAGGACTAGTCTTCCTTTTATTCAACTATTTAAATTTATCCTTCCTCGGGAAAGTAGAAAGCGTTATTTTAAACGGGACCAATGTTGCTGGGCTTAAAGGATGGGAGACCCGAGATCTTAATTTTTTTAATAATGAATTCAGAAATAACATTTTGTTTATTATTATTAGAACATCTGTTTCTGAACAATAATCAAAAACAAAAATATATTTTTTTTAAAATTATTTTTGTTATTATTTGCTTTTTTTAAGCTTAAAAAGACTTTTTTTTAAAAACACTACTTCTCTTTCAATTTCGAAAGTTTTTAAATTCTTTTAATTGATTAAATAACGTCAAAGTACATACTAAAAACGTATGAATAGACTTTTGAAGATGTGTGTTAAATTTCTTTGTTTTTGTTTCTTTGTTTCTAAAAAGTTTGTTGTTATTTGTGTTAATTTTCTTCAAAAACTTATTTTAAATTCAAAACCCAAAAAATATTCAAATTTTGAATTTTAATTATTTGTAAAAAAATTATTTATAACTTAATTTAAAAAAGCTATGCATACGTTTCTAAAACAAATATTAGAGCTTCAAAAAAACTATTAACAGTTTAGTTTTAAGTTAATTATTTACACAGCCTTTGCATTTTAAACGTAACCAAAATTAACAAAATATATTTTGAGTAAATGACGATTGTTGCAGACGAAAAGTATGTAAAAAGATGTTAAATGGTATATAAACATCTAAAAAAACATCTATTCTGTTTCTTTTACTGTTTTGAAATTTTGTACACACCTTCTTAAGTATGTTTAGCATCGTTTTATGAAGAAAAAAAAATGTAGCAATTTTTCCGGATTTTGGAATCTGGTCCCCCTTTAACGGTTCGTATTTTTATATTTAGTCGTCATTATTTGAATTGGTATATGTATAATCTTCTTCTCTGCGAGTATATACTTGTTTAAAGTTTGTCTCACTAATTCTTGCAAAATAATAAAAATATTTCTATTAGATCAGAAGAATTAACTTATTGCATGAGTGTACCAATATCTTATCTTGAAATTTATGTTTTCAATTCTTAAAATAAATAAATAAAAAAATATCTAGAAAATAAGCTTGCATTTTTATGGAAACCCCATTCACTTAATACAACTAAACTGATAAAAATTATTACGACCTCCCACCAATCTTTGGTACCTTTTTAGCTGCAACCAACATGTCGTTTTGTCGAGCTAAAATTACATTAATCAAATTTCTAATCTATTTGCATTAACCAAACATTGGAAACTTATACGTTAGTCTAAAAACCAAATTCCTAATTGCATTATTTCACAACGAGTATGATTCGATTTTTTTTATCAAAGTAGAATCCAGTAATAACATCTTTCGACAAACATTCCATAGTTTACTTTCAATTATCTTAAATAAATATTATCTCTTGAGAATATATCTGGATTAATTTGTGTAATATCTTTTAGAAAGCTTGTCTGCAAAAAAAGTTCTGCCAGAAAAGTCGGGAAATTTTGCGAGAGAAAAATTACAAACCTCAAGATAGTTCTGCCTTTTTATATTATAGAATTTGATGTCAGATCTTTTGAGACAATTGTGTAAAAGATTCATTTTTATTAACGCAAATATAAAGTGTTAACTGATTTGTGTTAGAAATTAGCCATTTTTTTTTATTTCATTTCAAAATTTATGAAAAAGAATTTATCGGCAAACGATAATTCTGCTGCAAAAGTTCGAATTTAAGAACACTTCAAATGAAAGATATAAATGAAATGATTCAATTTTTTTCTATTTGATATAAAATATTAAATAATAATGATTAATATCATTGCATGATGTCATTTGTATTTATTTACTCGTTGATGTATTTATTCGTACTTACGCAATAGTTGTTTTTATACTTTCAATAAAGTTATGAGTAGGAATTAATATAAAGTCATTTAAATTTTACCTATTTCTATTTCACTGAGAAATTTTGAAATGAATTTATATTGAAAGAACGTGGGGGAAACAAGGAGGAGTTACAGGATGATCCAAAAGTAGTAGAAAAAGTACAAAATTAATAATTTAAAGAGTTCTAAGGCAGTAGAGTACGATGCGGTTTTCACAGAAATATCCAAGAAAACATGGAATTTTTATAACAAAAAAAATAGTTTTAAAATAGTTACATTTGGACAGGCGGAACTGTAATTGTCTCAGATCTGCTTATTGTCGCTATATCGCCAGCTTTGTAGTTTATTCCGGAACTTAAACGTTCTAATAAGATTAAAAGTGTTATTTTTACGATATAAAATTTACTTATAAGTGTAAAACTACTTGAAGTTACAGGTGTACATAGATAAACACAATTAATAGCGTCACCTATCACTGAAAAAATGTAACTATTATGTTTTTCGTTTGTAAACCAAACTCACGTGTGTATGCGCGAACCGCAAGAAAGCCCCAAAAAAACATCTTGAAGAAGCTAAGACTAAAAAAAGTAAGAAAATGCAATAAAAAAGGAGTTAGCTGCTAAAAAAGGAAGAATATAAGATTTCAGTGGCTGCGAGTTCAGCAGGAAAAGTGAAAAAAATTATAAAGGAGAACAAATGAAGTTAAAAATTCTGGTTTTCAAAATTAAAAAAAAATTATAGTCACAAATTAACTTTCGGAACAACAACAGACTAACCTGTACTAGCATGTCCATGCGATATTTATCGCATGAAAAACCACCCCGCTCCCGTCCCACGCATACATCAAACTACATTCTTTTGAAAAAATCAAATAAGTTTAACGCTTCTGCACATTCTTAGATGACAGCATTATCATCGGTTTGTTTGAAAGTGATCAGACCAAGTGACTCTAGACCAAGTGGAAGGTGGAAGTATCGGGTATGTGAAGTGACCCCCCACAGTACCCCCCTCCTCTCAGTGAGTCGGACGGAGGAATGAATGATTGAGATGCCCGTGAAGTGTCATCACGTGGGCAGTGTTTGAAGTTGTGGTGATATATTCGACAAGTGTTTTGATCGAAGGTTGCGCTGATCTGCAGTCCGGAAGTCACCAAGGTAGCGCTATGCACTTTTGGGATGCGACGGATCGAACCGAGAACCTCCTGCATGATACGCTGATACTCCACCAGTCAGACTAAAGTGATCACTCCAACCCAAGTGGGAGTATCAGGTACATGGAGGGACCCACACAGTAGCATGACAGTGAGATAATTATCGCATGAAGAACCCTTCCCCCCCCCATACATACATTCGTTATAAATTACTCATAGATGGCACTCCGTTCTAAGAAATATACCCATAGATGGCAGCACTTTCGACGGCTCGTTTAAAAACTGCTTGGAAACTAATTATTTTTAAACACATTTTTAAAATAAAAAAAAACAATAATAACCAGAGAGTTGTAATATTAAATAGAGAGCGCCTTCAATACCAGACTCTCGTAAGGCCGCGGTGTCCACATTGAAAAGAAAAACCCACATCACGTGGTTATAGTGCTGCCACATTTGGCGTTCAGACATCTGCAGGAGTTTCAAATTTGGCGCACTTTCTTCTCTTTTGGTGATAAGGAGTTCTGTCCGTATTCAACTTCTTAACATATATGTACGTATTTACTTATTTTCAAACAATATGCGCTAAACATTTCCTCTTCATTAACGAAACGAGTTCAATACTCGAAGAAGCGAAACTCTTTATATTTCTCAGGTTTTTTTGTTCATGTTTTCTTATTGAAGTATACGAAATAACAATTGAAAGAACTTCGCTTATGGTAAATTTTTTACATAAAAACGTAATGCAATTATTTCAAAACTACAAAGTAAGAAAAATTTCCTTAATATATCTGTTAAACTCCCTTAAATTATGCCACTCGTTCAAAAAAACGATATTTAAATACAAAATGAAACACAAAACCATATTACAATACTTCGATCTTGCTTAGTTCTGAAAGTCGTCAAGGCCTGCCAAGTAATATTGGCGCATGAATGAATTGGCATTTCCACATATCACGTGGTTCCAATGATGGACACACGGAAATCAGCATTTTTATTCCTCTATTTGTATCATTACTCTATGATAATAACCATTAGACAAAAGTACGATTCATCACTACTCCGAGAAATGTCCTTCTACACCAGCGGTTTGCAATTACCATTTAGCCACGAACCCCTACCTAAAACTAGAATAGGAAGAGGGACCCCTTTTTTCATATATGCTCGTGGAAGTCCCCCCGCTATCCGAGCATGTTTACGTTTCAATTTTGCTTGACCATGCGAATGAAGGAAAAGAAAAATTCTTAAATTAATTTTATAATTTCTTTAAATTTTATTATTTTTTTTTAATTTTATAATTTCTTTTAATTTTATAATTTCTTTTAATTTAATAATTTCTTTTAATGTTATAATTTCTTTTAATGTTATAATTTCTTTTAACGTTATAATTTTTTTTAATTTTATAGTTTATTTTAATTTTAACCCAGCTTTTTTTACGAATGTTTACAACAAATTTACCCTACCAATGCATAAAAAATATATGGGATGAGTGAAATATTTTTTTTTTGTTTGCTAATCTCATCCAAGTTTAGATGCAAAGCTTGATATTTTCACTTTTGAATCAGCATGCATATTTAATCTGTTGCTATATTTGTTTTTCATGTTCATTGTTTTTCGCCAAGAACGTATTACCACTTCGAATATTGTCCGTGGATCATCTTTTAGGAACCATTTTTCTACACCAGACCCAATGTGACCCCTGTGTACATTGGGAGCATGGCAGATTTAACCAGCCAGAAACACAAAATCGCACAGCTGTGGTGCCTCACAAAAATCTTGGCTCTTTCAAAACCTCACAACCCAGCTTATTACATACAACACACAATGCATCATGGTCCCAAGAAACACAGCCATATACATATCATCCTTGCCATATCTGAATACAAAAGAGCATATATATTAAAGAGCTTAAAAGTTTGAAATGAAGCCAGAAATCCAATATAACCCATCCGACTAAAAACCAAAACCCGAAAAGCCACTCTGGAAAACCACATAAAAACTAAAAGAAGCTTTTTCCCGTCTCCAGTCAATTTCAGCATTCTGACACACGGAACCGACGTTATACGTAAGAGCGAAAGAAAAAGGGAAATATAAAACCTCCAAATATATGTAAATCTTCCCTTGGTAGACTCTAAAAAGAATATATTCTTCTTTTGTTCCGTTTTCTATTTTTCTTCTTCCTCTTCTTCTACTTTTTCCAGTTCTTTTCCAGAAAATGACGCGCCTTGTAATGTAGATAGATGTTCGAATCAACTGAGACAAGCATGAGAATGGGAAGAAATTCAAAATGTAGAGTAGGGCGCTCCTATTGGTCCCGCGAGACGAGTCATTAGCCAATGGAAAGTGGAGGATTGGGACGGGAAATAACGGTGAAGGAAAGTTGCAGGCGAAGCACGTATGGGAATAAAATGCTTCGGAAAGAAAAGGAAATGTATATATTTTTTTATGTACTTTTTTCTTTTGGGGGAATTTTCAATTGGTTTAAATATTTAAACTCTTCCATTTCCAAGTAGAGTGCGTAAAAATAATATTTTAAAGAAGAATGGAGAATATTAAAGATTGTATTTATATTTTTTCATTTTTTAAATCTTTTGGAGGATTTTTTTTTTAGTTATTCTAAATTTTAAATATTTTTTTCTAAACGAGACTTTTTACAAGTAAAGAAGAATTTTAATATGTACCTTTCCAATATAAAACTATAGTTTGTTGTAAGACATTCTTAACCTTTTGGGAAAATGGTTAAAATATTTAATGCCTAAAAGCTTCTATTCTGAAACAAGAGTGTGTACAAAAAAAATATTAAAATGCAGCACATAATTTTAAATGTGGTATTTATTTAATATTTTTTTTATTATTATTTTAACATATTTAAGGAAATTGTTAAAATGGATTAAAAATTCCTAACATCTTATTACTTTAGAAAGGATGCTCAAAAATATAACATCTTAAATTTAATTGTTGCAAAAAAGGAATAAATTATTATTTTTTAACAGTTTTTCTTTAAAATAGCGTTTTAATATATAGATAGGATTACTACATAAAACTAAATAAAATATTTAAAGCGGATTTACCCAAAATTAGCAAGAACACATTTAGTAAGACCATATGTAGTAATAAGGTTAGAAGAGGTAGTTTTGTGCTACCAAATATACTTTTTATGTCTTTATTGGTATAGTTTTCAAGTGAATATGTCTTTTTTTATCTAGTTTTTGTCATTAAAATCGTTCTTTGTATAGCAGTAAGCAACAGAAACATGCGCGACAAAATAAATTGTTCTTATTTCAAAACTCTACAACTTCAAAGCGAATCAAGATATGAATATAACCTACCATCGTGAAAAGGAAGTCCGACCTCTGACCCAGCCTTGGAGAGGGAATTAACTGATCTGGCCTTTTTAACCGCTGTAACTTCAGTTGCAATCGACGGTCAAATGAAGAGAACGACGAGTTCTACAATTCAACTAGACTAGTGCGAGTAGCAGACTAGAGCAGTGGTCCCCAAAAGGTGGCCCAATGATCAATGATAGGTGGTCCGCGGGATCACAAAGGAAAAAAAGTGGTTTAAAATGCATGGAGCGCGGAATTTATGTCTATATTGTTAGTAAAATATTATGTGAAGTTAAAAGAAATTATAAATGTAATTAAATTTCTTTCACTTCATTCAAATGTTCAAATTAAATTGAAACTCATACCTGACCAAAACGTGGATGAGGGGGGGGGGGACATCCATGAGCATATATGAAAAAGGATGTTCCCAGTCCCATTTCAGTTTCAGTTAGCAGTCCGTGGAGTTCAGTTCATTTGCGGCAGAGAATCTTACACACACAGGTTGAAAGAACAGTTAAAGACGAATAAAATTATATGTGAAGCAGTCTAAAATTATGAAAATTGCGGAGAGATCGAGAGCTTACCGAAGACCCAAGAAGCAGCAAGCCGAACAGGCGCACGTACAAAGATTCACGGATCAAAACAGATAGACTTCGGTATCTCCTATTCCTGGCACTACTCGGTCAAATACGGGTTTCACACAAGGATAGTGAAGACTATATATATAAAGTGTGCTCGTTTTTCGCTTTTTGAAAAGGGCAAGGAAAGTATATTTTTGACGTCATATTTGCTCCACCTTACTATGGGTTTTTGATCATTCTCATTGGCTGTGTGTTCCAAGCATTGCTACTTAGGTTCGATCCCCGGTTGAGTAACAACTGGTGATTTAATTTTTAATTAAACAGAAAACGTCAGAAAACGTGAGAACGAGCACACATTTTATATATAGTCTCTATTATCCTTGGATTTCACTCGGACTTACGGTAGAATGGGGACTGGGCCTGACCGATTTTTTGCGTAGTTTTCTAGTATAAAAACATCGAACCATGATCACTCCCATTACACCAAAATTTATTTCCGAATTTATATTAAAAACCCCAAACAAATAACTAAAAAATAATCTCCAAAGGAAAAATTGTATTACGCCAATTTCTTTCATTTCACTTCGAAAACGATAAGCAATATTTCTTCACGCACCTGTTCGAATAAAACTGAAATCAATCCGATTCGCTGTTCGAATTAGAATACGCAAATAAGGCGGGAAAACCGATAGCAAAAACCGCTTTTCGATTCAATTAGAATTGCTTATTTATTCCTGAACGAATGAAAATTGTTATCAGAAATCTGATATATATCCTTTCATTTCAATTTTGAAATTGAAATCGGAACTTGAAATCGAATATCGCAAAAGAGGAAAACTTTCGAAATATGATTTAAATTAATGGGTTCTTAACGGTTTAGATTGAATTTAAAGTTTTGTTTAGTGTATTTCATATTTATTTCAGGTTTTTTTTTTCAAGTATGCAAATCAATGAATAACGAAATTATTTTATGATTTTGATAAATCTTTGGTTTGCTAAAATAACTTCGCACTACAACTACACAGTAGGCTTTTGGTGACGGTTCGGTTTGGTTTGGTTTGGTTTGGTTTGGTTAAATAACGTCGCACTAGAGCTGCAGAGTAGGATATTGGCGACGGTTCGGGGCCTATCTCGAAGGACAGGCCCGAGAACGATGCTTCGTATTTTTGAACCATGGTCAGATGACGAGGACAACACCTGAGCCGGTTCAAAACGCCTTCAATAGCCGCCGGGACTTTGGACCCCGATCAGATATATCGTGCGCCAGTCCTGTATACACACCGTTAATTTTTTTGTGGATGTTCTGGACGACATTCTAGTATTTTGGTAGCGAAGTTGGCAACCCTCCGATCGCAATATCACTACTTTTTACTATTCTTTAGTCTAGTCCATTGCAAGGTTTGAACCGGGGACCCTTGGATTTCCAGCTGACGCCTTAATCCACTCGGCCACGGAGGCCTCGTGACGGTTCGGAGTCCATCTCGAATTGCTTCGTATTTTGAACTATGGTAAGATGACGAGGACCACTTGAACTGGCACCTGACGCAACTTTAGTAATTGTCAAGGTATTGGACCAATCAATGATCTCACGATCAGAAGTAACGTGCACCACAACCCTATACACGACGATCGGAGGGTTGTCAAAATATCCTTAATTTCTAACACCATGTATACTGGACTGGTGTACGTTCAATCAATCAACGAAGTCCTGATGTCTATTGAAGTTGCGGTGGGTACCAGCACAGGTGTTGTCCTCTCTACTCAAGCCCTGACTGGTATAGCATTCGCTACTAGGCTTTGAGACGACTTGTTTAAAGATGTTGTCGAAGGACATGGCCACGTAGTGGCCTTCGCCTCCAGTATAGCAATTCTTACGGACATAACTTTTGCTCACGGCAGCATATGATGAAATGAAGATGGCACACTCTCAGATTCTGAAACAGATCCGGACGCAGGCAGGTGGGCGGGGCCTAAGCAGAGCAGGCTCCCTTTTGGCCGGTGAGCGGGGACTCTTCGCTGGGGACTTTTTCCGCAAAGTAGTCAAAGAAAACTTGAAGCTTTTCAAGCGGTGATTTTTGTTCGCGAAGCCGAAGGATCAGGCCTTTGATTCCTCCGACTCCGGAAAACTAGGCTTTGAGATTTAGGCTGGTTTGTTTGGTTTGTTTAATAACGTCGCACTAGAGTTGCACAGTGGGCTATTGGCGACGGTTCAGGGCCTATCTCGAAGGAAAGACCCGGGAACGATGCCTCGTATTTTTGAACCTTGGTCAGATGACGAGGAGAACACCTGAGCTGGCACCCGACGCAACCTCAATAGGCGCCAGGACATTGGAAAAATCCCTTATACACGCCAGTATAATTTGTTGGATGTTCTGGACGACTTTCTAGTATTTTTGTAGCAAAGCTGGCCACCCTCCGATCGCAAGATCACTACTTTTTCTATGTCAAGTCTATCGCACGGATTCGAACCACCAATCCTCTGATTAGTAGCTGAACGCCTTATCCACTGAGCAACTGGGGTTCTGAAATTTAGGCAACGCCGACTCTAAAACAGTCGGTGGTGGTTGTCCTCGTCATCTGACCATGGTTTTAAAATACGAGGCAGTGTTCCCGGGCCTTTCCTTCGAGATGGACCCCGAAACGTCGTGAGCATTCCCTCCCGCTCTTATTTGTGAATTTTATTGAAGACACAATCCGCACTATTCATTAATCCTTTGCAAACGAGAAGTGACTCTCAGTCATCAAAATAACGACCTGTTCTTTTGTTCCCTGTTCTTCAAATTGAACGAGAACTGCATGTTTTTGAAAATAAAAAACGCTTTTCTTTCGTTAGCTTGTTCGCTATCTAACTCCATTTAAAAGTATGACATCACTTGGTTATAAGCATATTTTATTAACGTTTAATTACAGAATATCTCTTTTAAAACAACAGGAACTGGATGTAACTGTTCTTTAAAAAGAATATTTATATCTAGCACGTTTCTCGTCCGCAAAGGGTTAAAACTCACGGAGTAAAGAAGAAGGTGGAGGTGCGAACAAGTCTAAAACCGGTTTGCAATGTGAAGTAAGCAATCGCTTAAAAAGTAGGAACTGGCGAAGTGTTTGGCGCTATTCCAAAGCACTACTTTATACCAGTACTTGGCGATAATTTATTTTATAATTTAATTTACCTATGAAGTTAAAATAATAGCATCCTTTATCGATTTGGAACTTATACTGCATCTTGGGTTTCTAACTTACGTCTCATGAAATCTCGCCAAATCATCTCCACCTTTTTCTTTACTCCGTGGTTAAAACTACCCAAACCAGTCATCGATAAACCCTTTTTCCATTGTCCATCCCATCCTATTCCAGCGTTGCCACTATCCGAAACCTAACTACAATGCCAAACGATTCCCCGGGTGTAATGGTCAAAGAGAGCGATTAATTAGACCCCCCCCCCCCACCTCCCCATTCCCTTCGACCATTCTCCCCTCTCCCCCCTCAAGAATCGTTTGCAATCGAATGACAACTGCCCCGTCTCCCACGCGATTATCACGGGATTCGGCTTAAGACTTTGATCCACATTAATATTCCGCATTTGTGTAATGCAGTTGGCAACGAGGAGGATTTCCATTTTCGCCCTTTGTGCAAGGAGCCGTTTTAGGGGCATGTTAAGTGAGGGCCGCGTAATCATTTAATGGGTTGAGTTACGCCCGCTTGGAGGAGTTTGTTGGGGGAGAGTTTGGGAAGCATTGTGTGTGCGTGGATGCCCTTATTCAAATTCAATTGTCTTTGCATAACTACAAGAAAAGCTGTAAAGTAATGGATACGTGTAAAGGAATACAATGGCAGCGTTAAACGCTCGGAGAGTAACTTCAAATAAACGAATAATAGTATGAATTTGCATTCATAATTTTCCGAACACTAGAATTAGGTTTTATTTAAATTACTAGCTGAAGATCCTTTGAAATATATGAAATGAAGTAAAATCTATAGCCCTATTCTCCAAATTCAATTTTTGGGCTTCCGTGGCCAAGTGGATTAAGGTGTCAGCTGGGAATCCAAGGGTCCCCGATTCAAACCTTGCGATGGATTAGACTAAATAATAGTAAAAAGTACTGATATTATGATCGGAGGGTTGCCAGCTTCGCTACAAAAATACTAGAATGTCGTCCAGAACATCCACAAAAAATTAACGGCGTGTACACGGGACTGGTGCACGATACATCTGATCGGGGTCCAAAGTCCCGATGTCTATTGAAGGCGTTGGGTGCCAGCTCAGGTGTTGTCCTCGTCATCTGACCATGGTTAAAAAATACGAGGCATCGTTCCCGGGCCTCTCCTTCGAGATAGGCCCCGAACCGTCGCCAATAGCCCCCTGTGCAGCTCTAGTGCGACGTTAATTAACCAAACCAAAACAAACCAAATTCAATTTCTCGGAATTTAATTTATTAGCTATATTTCTAGATCCATTCTCAAATGACTTCTTTCTTCAACTTACTAATTACAACTCTCATGTTTAATGTGTACATTCAAAGTACAATAGGTCGTATTCGAACATTTCATTTTTATTGTTGCTCAATGTGGCATTTTGTGATTAACCACCTGGTGACAAAATCTCTGATGTCATCAACTAATCCATTGAAAGATACGACTAAATGTCAAAAGATTAAATCATAATGCCATCATAAAGGAACAATTCTTCTTTTTGCTCTCCTCAAAAGTGCTATAGTTAGACTTACGCCCTATTGTACTTTGTACGACGATATGTATATTTCACTGCTAAATTGTCTCTTTCCAAGCTTTCTTTCTATTTTGTGTTAAAACAAAATAAAACATATGTAAATCACTTTCTTATGAGTTTCTTTTTTAATTAAAAACTCTGTGTTTTAACAATTTGTTTCAGAGCAATTGGATGTAGCAACTTTAAAATCTGAAGAATATTAAATACGTTAATAAATATCAAAATATCTACGAGCGCTTAAGACCAAAGCGACCGCTTAAGACACCGATTTAAGGAGGTCACTAAATTTCCATGAAAAAAAGACAAATATAAATAATTTTAGTAAGAAAATTGCAATTTACATTTGGCTTTATTTATTTATATATTTCTTATTTAATTTTATATTACATTTAAATAAATTGATTTTATTGAGATTTGCCACATTACGATATTTCTCTTCTTATATTATTTTAAGTATGATATATAGCTTGTTCTTTTTGCATCTTTTTACAGTGCACATGAATGATTTTTTCGAAATTTAGAAATTTGGGACCACAGATAAACTAATACAAATTTTTCAAGTGATAAAATTAGAAAAATCTATATTAAAAATAAAGCACAATTTGTCGAATCACACATATATATTAATGCAATTAGGGCACCAAAATAATTTTCGGTTGAATCACAATAGTTCCTTGAATCGCTTCTGACAATTCAGATAAATAGTGAAGGTAGTGTTGTCTACTCTTGTAACTTTATGGATACACATCATATCTAAGTTTTAAATATTATTCCAATTCCTGAAAGTAAATATTCTCGATTCCTGTCAAATCCCAATCCGAAATCATCCTTCAAACTAGAAACTCCACCGATGACTTCCAAATCCTTTCAAAAGTTCCTCCGCAACCTTCCACAAAGTTCTAATAAACTCCAAGAATATATAATTAAAATCCTTCTGAATCCCGCATGTGCCCACAGAGATTTCGGCCCCCGAAACATCAAAAGGCTATCTTCGAATGTCAAGACGTCCCTGACATTCGAAAAGGAATAATTTGATTGCATCTCATTAAATTCCCTTAAAAGAGATTCGATTAGAATGAAGCCTAACATGGCCGACGACGGAGCTCATCTCTTCGCTTCAGTTCTGCGCGCAACAGAAGGAGAAGTTGGCAGAAATTCTGTTAGCTCGCGGACATCGGCGTTTTCGTTTCTGTGATTTGGTTTCCTGAAAACAGGCTTTGAATGTGGAGTGGAAAATGGGAAGGGGGGGGGGGCTATTTACGCAATTCATTTGACAGGTTTCGAACAATTCAACCCCTTTTAGAATTAGGAAGAGTCGCGACCGGAGGGAATATTGAAACTGATAGATTTTGACTTGGAATGTTAGGCTTAGTGAAATCCCTTTCGCTTTGAAACGTTCCACGATCATTTCTCGTGGAATGGAGGCTAATTATATAGGACAGTCATAATCTGGCATTTAAAAAAAAAGAGTATTATATTTCCAATGAATCCACTCACTTTGTTTTAAGGAAATTTTTTTACAACGTTTATGGTAAGTGTAAGCGAATTCCACACAAGTTCTATTTCTATAACTTACTTACACAGAGGTGTTAATTGCATTTTTCGTGAATGTGAGATTAATAGCTCATTTAAATCCTCAAATTGTATTTGCATTAAAATTGTGTATGCATTAAATCCTCAAATTGAAAGTAGTAAATGAAGTATAAGAATTTTTTTTTAATTGGCCAACATACCAGATGATAGTTATTTTTCATATTAAAATAACGTTGCAAGCGTTCATATTAAAATAACGTTCATTAAAGCATCGATTATTTCAAGCATAGGGAATATTAAACCTACGCTTAAGTCCTCGCTATTTCTTACTGTAGAACATTTCACAAATTATTCGTTCGTTGAAAAATGTCAAGTTTAAGGGTAGCTCGCGCATTAAACATGCCTAAATTTGGACTTGCAACTGAGCTTAGTGGAGTGCATTTTTTATGGAGAATCTTCAAGGAAATGCTCCACGACACAATTAATCGTAGAAAAGTGAGTAAACAAAAAAGTTTTTTAAATTATTCTAGTGGAGCGTTGAAAAAACATGAATTTTTTTAAAAGAAATTTATAGTTTTTTAACCTGGGCGCGTGGTCCCCTCCAAACGTAGGGTCCTGTGCAGTGGCACGTATAGCACACCCCTAAGGACGGCCCTGTCAATGTTTATAATTATCTACTGTGTTAACTTTTGTATCGATGAGCGCTGACATTCACCGGGCCGCTACAATATCCCAGTACGCCCCTGCTTTCTCTGATGATTTCTTCAACTCGCAGAAGAGATATCCTGGTAGGCACAGCATCAAACTCATGATTAGAAGGTCTCGAGTTCGATTTGCTGACAAGCCAACTGAACACTCAGCGTGTTAAATATATCTTAACCCTTTTCACTCGAGTGACGCCTCTTATTCCCCAAAATAACGACCTGTTCTTTTGTTCACTGTTCTTCAAATTGAACAAGTAATGTTTGTTCTTAAACGTAAAAAAATCTCTTTCCCACTTTGTTTCTATTTTATCTAACTCCATTTAAAAGCATGACATCCCTTGTGTATCAACATATTTTACTAACCCTTTGCACTCAAATGTTGTTTTTAAGTCAAAAAATAACGACGGGTTAATTTTTTTCTCAGTTCTTCACAATGAAAGAAAACAACACATTATTCAGTTTAAAAAGTTATTCTCTCACAAAGTTTAATTCTTTCCACTCCAAGAACATTTTGACATTTGCGTTCTTTCTAAAGAACAGTTATTCCTCTTTCTGTTTTCCCCCAGAATTTGTTATGCTCATATAGGGGGAAAAATCATGATCTGTTTTGGATCTGCAAAAGAGAACAAGTTGAAAAAAAAAAGATCGATGTGTTTTACATACAAGACCGACTTTATTTTAAAGTACATGAAACCAAAAGAACGAGTCGTTATATTGTCACCTGAGCGGCGCCAACGGAGTGCAAAGGGTAAATAAAAATTATTTATGTCATCTAGAAGCACAAAGTATATGTTGCTGATCTAAAACTTTCTTCAGATTGAAATTCCTCACAACCCCTGTTTTATTAAAAACATTTATCAAATATCATAAACCTCTAAATATATATTTGGTATAGTAAGAATTGATATTCCGTCCGCTTCACGCATAAATTTTTTATTTATATTCTTAATTATCCACCCTAAACGTAAAACAGTGGCGGCCCGTGGTTTAAAATGTTAGTGCAGCCGAAGTCATGTGAATCTCCCCCCCCCCTCCCCCCCCCCCCCCCCCCCCAATATTTTCCAAAAACCTTACATGAACGGAAAAGTGTCCTTTCATTTTTTTAAAAAATGATAACATGCGAAAAAAAAATAGAAAACACTTACTTTTTTTTTTGAAAATTAAAGCAATCCTGCTTTCTTTTAAACATGCGAATCGGTCACTTTTAATATTAACTTAAATAACGAAACAACAGCAGGACCATGTCCTGAAACAACAGCACACAGTAAGTGTATCACGAAAACCATTTCCGTTTGGAGATATTCTCGTAAGTTCTCGTTTTACCCACGAGCCAATCAGCATATCGAACCTCAAGTGCAGCTAAAACAAGAAAATCCATTTCGGCTGTATCTTCTTACAAATGCAGTGCATTAGCATGGGGGGAATCTCCATACTACGTAGAGGTTGCCATGGCAACGATGCAGCTGATTTCGAATTTCGCTTTTTAGCTGCAGTCTTGATTGAATGTAGTTTTTTCCCCTCCTGAATTGCGCATTACGGTAACATGCTTGCTATTTATCGGAGATTTTGTTTACTACCGTAGAAATTTCACTTTCAATTCTAATCTTCATTTAAGAAAATTAGTAAAATATCTGATTTTAGTTTTAAAATACACTAATGAATTTAGGTGCAGCCCGGCTGTACTTGCTGTAGTGGGCGAGCCGCCACTGACGTAAAAAAGAACAAGCTAAAGCATATCTCTTTAAAAATAACAAGAAACGGTATGGAACTGTTACCATAAAAATAACGTAATTTCAAACCTGCTCCTAAATGCAATAGTTAAGAAAGGAACCTATAATTACTTCTCCAGTGCCGAATTTACGGGATACATACCAGAAAGTGTAAAAATTGGGATAACTGCGGAAGA